>PVLD010019602.1:0-35966 GCA_004027595.1 Dinomys branickii
AGGCTCAAGGTGCTCACAGAGGGCGTTCAGGGTGGGAGCTGAAGCCCAGTAACTCAGTTCATGCTTCCTGCTTGATGTTGGAGTGAGAAGGGCATGGGGCCGTGTGATCCACCTCCATCTGCAGCTCTCTCTTGCTGTTGTGCTCCAGTTCCCGTTTGTTCCTTGGCTGGATCCCTGGGAGTTGCTGTGGCTCTGATGTAGCTGCCGATGCACCCCACCGCTCCCCACTGGCAGCCACCCACACAGTGGAGAGGTAGGAGGCCACAGCCTCGAGGCAGGCATAGAGCTGGGTGTGGTGGGATGTGTACTGGCTGCTCTGGCTCCACCTTGTCTCCAGGTGCTGATTAGGAAGGTTGCTGCAGGGTGGGGACTCCGCTTCAGTGGCTGTTGCAACCTCTCATCCTCACACTGGATTTGACAACAGTTCCCAACCACCATTGCCTCTTTTCCTGGCTGCGCCCTCTCCTGTCCAGACCTGGACCAGCTCCTGGAACTCTGCTCTCCCCTGGCTGAGTCGGGAGGCCTCCATGAGCGTGGGTCCTCGAAGCTAAAGCTGCGAGTGCTGGAACAAGGGCTTGGGCCAAGAGTGTGTTTGAAGCAGTGGCTTCCTCTTTCTCCGTCTCTTCTCCCTCCGTCTGTGCCGCAGCGGCCCTCCGATCCTTTCCTCCAGGAGAGGTTTTGCTTGGTCTTTTCTAGGGCTTCAGTTCCCATTTCAGATCCTTCTTGGGTTCAGGGTACACACCTCTCTCCTTTCTGTCTTCATATTGCTATATTCCATTGTCTGGGTGGTAATCCTCTGGGAGGTTCTCTCTCTGCTGCCTACCCGGTCACCATCTTCCCGGAAGTCACACCACATTTTCTTTACCCATTCATCTTTTGGTGGGCACCTAAGCTGGTTCCGTATGTTGGCCACTGTGACTTGTGCTGCCATAAACATGGGTATGCAGGTGTCCCTGCAGTAGGTTGACTTTAATTTTTTCTTATATGTACCAGAGACTGTATATCCAGTCTTTGGATAGCTGGATCATATGGTAGTTCTGTTTTTAGGGTTTTTCTTTGAGGAATTTAAAGAGAACAACTTTTAAAAATAAAAAGACTCAATTGGTTAAGTAATCTTCATTATTATATTTTAAAAAGTTTTAATAAGCGAGTGCAGACAGATTCCCAGTGATTCAGTCAGCAAACACTGGCTACTAGTTTTACTGTGAGACAGAGCTATGGAGATGGATAATGTGACTCTAGGATGCATCCTGCAGAGCGCCCAGTACAGTGGGGGGAGAGAAATACATAGACAAATAACTGTATGTTGTTATGACTAATAATACATCTCAGGGTTATTAAAAATGAGCTTTGAAACCTGAGCATGGTGGCTGATGCCTGCAGTCCCAGCACCCTGGAGGCTGAGGCAGGAAGACTGCTTTGTTTGAGGCCAACCTGGGTTACAGAGTGAGTTGAAGGCCAGCCTACACTATATAGTGAGACCCCATCTCAAAACAAAACAAAACAAAACAAGAAAAAGAGCCACGATGTGTGTTCAAGCTGTGTGTGTATGCGTGTGCATAGCTAAGTAAGGACGGGCATGGATGGCGTCACCAAAGAGAAATTCTAAGCCTCTCTTTTTCTTAATTACATCAAATCCTGTTGTAAATTTCTCTCTGGTCCTGGACCAGTGGACATTTTGCCTTAGGAGGAGAGTTTCACTGCAGTGACACTGGAGGGCTGTGTGAAGGCGGGAAGGGCTGGTCTGATCACATACAGAAGGGAGGAAAGGGGACCTGGTGCTGGACTCCCACCGCACTCTGCTTGTAAACTTTCTGCTATTTCAGAAGGGGAGGGAGGTGGTTGTGGGTAGAGGAAAGGGGAAAAGAATTTAGGGATTCGGTGGGCTTTCTCATGCTTGCCTCCAGAATATTGTCTGGAGCATTTTCACTGCAGGAGGTAACATTTGTGGGCTTTATAAGTAGAGCGTGGTGCTGAGGCACGGCATGGCTTAGAATATTGGTGTTAGATTTGCTCCCAGAGGTAGGGTTGGCCAAATGGTAACAAAGGTCCTGAAGGCCCAAGTTACCAAGGACTTAAGGACTCACTGAATGTCCTATGCATCTTTATAGTTGGGGGTTCCATTACCGAGTTCACTTACAAGGAGCAGAGGCACGGAGGAGAGCTGATGGGAGGCTGACATTGTTCACCACTTCTCCCCGCATCATTCATGTGCTATCTCTGCTCGCCATAAAAGTTTCTGCGTCTCCACATAGAAACATCCTTCATTCTTGGCGTCCTGTATGTAGAACATCATGTCATTGGCAAGTAATGATAATTTAACTTCTTCCTTTTCTATCTTATGCCTTTTATTTATTTTTCTTGTCTAATTGCTCTGGCTAATGTTTCCAGAACTATGTTGAAAAGGAGTGATGAGAGCAGACACTCTTGTATCTGATTTTTAAAGTGGAAGCTTTCAGTTTTTGTTCATTTAGTATGATGATGGCTGTTGGTTTGTCATAGACGGCTTTTATCAGATTGAGACAAAGACCGTCTACTCCAATTTTCTGTGGGTATTTTTTTTTTTAAATGGTGGATCGGTGTGGGACTTTGTCAAATGCCTTTTCTGTGTCTATTGACATGAGCATGTGATTTTTGTCCTTGGATCTGTTGATATGGTATATTACATTTATTGATTTGCATATGTTGAACCATCCCTCTATCCCTGGGTCATTGTATATAATCTTCATGACTTGCTGCATACTATTTGCCAGTACCTCACCAAGGACTTTTGCGTCTATGTTCATTAAGGAGTCTGGCCTGCATTTCTCTTTTTTGGTTGGATCCTTCTCTTGTTTGGGTATCAGGAGTGACTTGCTTCCAGGAATGACTGGGGATATTTCTTCCCTTTCAATTTCATTGAAGAGTTTGAAGAGTAATGACATTAAATCTTCTCTGAATTTCTAGTAGAATTGAGCACTGATTCCATAACCACTTGGGCTTTTCTCCAACAAAAGACTTCTAGATTTAATAACTAAATTCAGTTGTACAGCTGGATACAAAGTCAGTATTCAAAAATCAATAATATTCCTGTACACAAATAACAAACTCAATGAGAGAGAAATCAGGGAAACCACACTTTTTATAATAGCATCAAAGAAAATGAAATACTTAGGACTGAATCTAAAAAAGGAAGTGAAAGATCTTAATGTTGAAAACTTCAGTACTCTGAAAAGGAGATCAAAGAGGAGATCAGAAAATGGAAAGATATTCCTTGCTCTTGGGTAGGAAGAACCAACACAGTGAAAATGTCCATACTACCAAAATTGAATACAGATTTAATGAAATTTGATCAAAATACCAGTAGTACACCTCATAGAATTAAAGAAAACAGTCCTAAAATTTATTTGGAACTGGAAGAGACCTAGAATAGCAAAAACAATTCTGGGCAAGGTCAGAGGCATCACAATCCCTGACTTGAAATTATACTACAAAGCTACAATGCTAAAAAGCATGGCACTGGCAAAAACAAAACAAAACAAACAAACAAAAACAGACCTAAGAATGAATGAAACAGATTAGAAGATACAGAAAGAACTCCAAACGCACTCAGCCACCTTATCTTTGGCAAAGGTGCCAAACACCTTCACTGGAAGAAAGAAGCCTCTTTAATAAATGATGCTAAGAAAACTGGCTTTCCACATGCTGAAGGTTAAAATGAGGCCCATGTCACTCATGATGAGACCCATATCTAAACTAAAATAAAAATAGATCAAAGATCTAAATATGAAAACAGAAAAACTAAATCTGCTGGAAGAGAGAATAGATAAAAGTCTTGAAGACATAGGTGTAAGCAAAGACCTTATGAACAAAACCCTAACTAACCTCATGGGAACTATTACAAAGAATAAACAACTGGGATCTTGTCTTACTGAACAGCTTTTGCACAGCAAAAGAAAGCACCAACAGGGTGAAGACATAACCCACAGAGTGGGAAAAATTTTCATAAGCTGTTCCTCAGATTAAGGGCTACTATTTACTATAAAAAGCTAAAAAGACATAGCCCCCAAATCTAAAGACCCACTCTATAAATTGGCATCTGAAATAAATGTACACTTCTAATATGAAGAAAAAGACGAGAAAATAAGGAAAAAATGGAAACAAAACTTTGTAAATAAGGAAGGGAAAAGAGGTTGAAGGGAGGGTAGAGGAATGGGAAAAATAAAAGAAGAAGTAAGATATGTCATGCACAGGTACAAATTTGCCACGATAAATGTGATTATTATGCATATTTAAAATGTACCAAAACATTTAATTTAAAAAAATCCCTCATTCTCTTTCCAGAGTCTCCAGGTTAGAGAGTGGCTTGGAGACCTCAGTAGATGTCTAAGATTTAAACATTTGAGACCTGTGACTAGAATAGTTTTGGAAAAGTAAAGATGATGGTAATTCAAAACTTTCCCACTGCACAATGCTCAGGCTGACACCTTGGAGCATATTCAAGATATTTTTCTTGAGCTACTGCTAGTTTCCCCAGCAGGAGTACTGAGACTGTCAGTTTTACTTCATGTAATATAACTGTCATGGAAACATCATGATCTTTCTTAGCAATTTAATTTGATAAGTAGATACCTTTTCTCCTCTAAAATGGGTGAACTTTGAGCAGCTCCCAAATTACACCTTCACAGCCACGGGGAAATAGGAGGTAAAGCTCTCGGTATTTGGACAAAAGCAATAATGTTAAAAATGGCTCATTACTTTTCCTTTTTTCTGTTTATCTATTCATTTGTTAATCCATTAAAGAAACATTTATTGAATATTTATTATATGTTAACGGTTCAGCAAGGTGCCGGGAATAGAACAATGAACAAACTCTAAGTCCCATGAAACTTAGCTGATGGGAGAGACAGCTATTAAGTAAACCACATTACCAGCCATCATAAGTACCATAACGAAAGTGTATGAGGTATTAGCAGAATTTGCAACTTTGTATTGTAGGTCAGAGTTTTCCCTGAGAAAGCGAGTTTGATCTGAGACTCAAGGAACAAGTAGGAGTTAACTAGGCAAAGACAAGAGCGTGAAATGCTCTGTAGCTGTGCAACAATGTGTGCAAATGTCCTGAGGTAGGAAAGAACATATGCATTTTAAAAACTTAGAGAGGCCAGTGTGGCTGGAACTACAGGAGGGGAAGAGAGAGCTGCATGATGAAGCTGGTGATGTATGAAGGGACTGGTTCATCTATGGCCTTATAATAAGAGTTCAGGATGTTTTGATTATCTTAAGAGAATAAGAGAATAATCTGAGGGTTTTCAGGGAGTGGCACGGTTATGTATGCATTTGGAGACCTCAGTACTTGCAATGTGGGGATGGACATGGGGAATGAGAGGGTATTGGAGGGTGCAGTGAGGAGGCTGGAGTCTCTTGCAGGAGAGGAAGCTTGGATTGGTGGGTGGATGTGGAGACAGAGACCAGAGGACAGTCTGAGCTACTTAGTGATTAAACAAAGAACTTGAAGATAGACTGTAAGTGGAAGGTAAGGAGGTAGGAAATGTTCAGCCTCACACTCCAGTTACATGGGTTGTTGTATTCTTTTTCAAAAAATTATTTAAATTCTATATTTTGGCTTGTGTACTTCTTGGGTGATTGTTCTCATCTCTGCAGTAAAATCACAAGAACAGAAAGGTTTGGGCTGAAAGTCTCAAAGCTCATTTTGCATCTGAGCATGAGAGGTGCCCTGGAGACCTCAGGATGGGTCCCTGGAGTGGACGGTCACGTGGGAGTCTGCAGCTCAGAGGAGAAGTCGGGCCGGGAGACGGCAAGCTGTGTGTCAGTTGTCGCTGGAGCCGCACTTGGGGAGGTGTGGGTTGGGGCTGATGTGTTTGCTAATGCAGTTTAGCTCAACATGACCACATGCAATGTTAGCATTTGATGGAAACTTGGAAGTTGCCTTATATTTTTTCAAATGGCAAAATATGTTTACTGTTTTATGCTGTGAAGTAACCCATGATCATTACTAAATGTTTTGCGATGAGTAGCTGCCTCTTGCCCTTCCATGTTTTTGTAAGCAAACAAGGAAACGGAGACCTCAGGAGAGAACAGCGGTTAATCTATGTCAGCTCAGCTGGGCCAAGAACCTCAAACTCCTTAATTATGGTCATTTTGTTACCAGGGTCATACTTTTTTTCAGTGTTGGGTATCAAGCCCAGGGCTCTATGCAGGAGGAGCAAATTTGCTACCACTGAGCTACATCTCCCACCCCATAAATTATTTTTATCAAAGATGTGGAGGGTAAAGATCTTGACAAATAGACTTTTGATTATTATTTTGATTATAAATGGAACCATTTCTTCTTTAAAGTATAACTTGTAAATGAATGCATAATAGCAATACAGAACAATATGTCTTAATTTGTCATATTGGTTATAACATGTTTTGATTATTTTTGTTTCCATTAATCCCTGCTCCTTCCTCTCTCCCCTTTCCTAAATTCCTGCTCCTCATTGCTGAAAGCCTAAGGCAGGGGCGGCGGGACACACCTGTAATCTTAACACTCTGAGAGGTTGAAGCAGGAAGATTGCTAAGTCCAGCCCACTCCAGGCAACTTAACAGTTTGGTGAGACTGTGCCTCAAAATAAAAAGTTTGAAAAATGTCTGAGGGGGTAGCTCAGTGAGAAGGCCCTTAATTCAATCCCCAGTTCCACAAAATAGTAAAACAAACAAGCAAGCAAAAGGGCAGAGAGACCAAATTTACCTTCCAGCTCCAGACAGAATCATCTCTTAACAAAAGTAAGTAGATTACAGCACGCGGCACACCCTGCAGTCTCCCCTCTTCTCCCTCGAAGCCGCTGGGCTCTCTGATCTCCCTAGCACCTCCGCAGTGCGGAGAGGGCCAGGTCACACTTGGAACTTTCTGCTATTTTGAATGAACTTGAGGTATCATATTTAGCTAAATGACTTGTATAAATGCATGCGATTCTACAGTTGAAAAATACAGCACAGCATTCTGTCTTTGCGCTACAGCAGGAAAAATAGGGAAGGGATGAGCTAAGAGCAGCAGCTCTCTGCCCTTCCCTAGAAATAAAAGGGTTCCAGCATTTCGGCGTGGTGTAGACCAGCCAAAGTAATAGGCGAGTACCCAGCAGAAAAGAATGCAGCAAAGAAATAGTCCCGAGTTCTCCGTGTCTTCTGCTTTCCTAGAGCAGCCAAAAGGGGAGGTCTTAGAGCAAGGAATGTCAGGAACCACAGCGATGACCTGACCTCAGGCACTGCTGCCGAAAACCAGAAGGCTACCTACCTGGTCGCGGAAAGAGCTGGCCTGCGGCAAATGTAATTAATCTTTCTGGCAGTTTCTTACTTTCAAAACAAGAATGAATCAGGGATTTTATCTGAGGTTGGTGGTGATTCATCTTTGAAGAAATAGTCTAATCAAACTTCGGACATTAAGGGCCACCTTGGAAGATGGGATTCTGACTCCTTAGAGTAAACTGTTTCTCTTCAATGTTTATATTTAATGAGGAGAAACTGTGGTCAGTGTGATTACATTTTTGCCTGTCTATTTATAGATAATGATGCTGGCATCTGGATGGCATTGGTGTTTATCAAGTACCAATGAGGGAATTAGCTGACCGGTATGGGTATTTCAGTGTCTGCGTTTTGTGCTGAGCTCCTTGGGCAGCATGTCGGGATGAAGAGGGCTACTCAGGGGCTAGTGGGCTGTGCCCTTGTCCCAGGACCTGTGGAGGAGTAGGAGGTGACACAGGGGTAGTGGCGGGGCTGAGTGATGAGGTGGTCTCGGTGGAGGCCCTGCTCACTCTGGAGAGTTCAGGAGCTGGAACGACCCATTGGAGGTGCTTTTGAGTTAGGCCAGGGACTGGCCTAATGTAATTGGAAGTCAGACCCATGGATGCCACTGCTCTAGGAAGGGCATGTGACACTGGGTGAGCTGGTCTCTGGCTGAGGCTGTCTGTGTAGAGATCTGAGAGCTGAGGATTTTCTGCTTCTAGCCCTCCCTGAAGGTGAGAGTAATCCTGTATTCCTGAAGCTGGCATATTACAGTGGTCACTGCAGTCCAGTCCTGGGGCCAGCTGGTCTACTGCTTTGGATGAGTCCTGTAAACAGCTCCTCTGGGATCCCAGTGGACCTCTTTTTCTGTGATGGAGGAAAAGGTAAATGGAAAAATGATTGTCCCTGAATTTTCAGCTGGTCTTAGCCCCACAACTGGTACAGTTACTCTGCTCTTTCTAGATGCCCGTCAACCATAGTTAGCCCCGCTGCAGATCTTAGCGGAATGCTTCTGTGCATCCCAGGCCGCACTCCTCCAGGATCCAAGCCTGGGGTCGTCGCCTTCTTCTGGCTTACGCTGCTGTGCTTTTCCACGTAGCATCCAAAGAGGGCAAAAAGACACCAAACAACACCCAGCCAGGCGTTTTCCTTTCTCCTGAACTGGGTACCGGCAGCCCTCTATTCTCTTGTGGTCGGGGAGGTTATCCCAGTAAGACGATGATGCTGCTTGCCTGCTGGGCCATTGGTGTGGAAAGTTTAGAGTACCCCATGGAAGCTGTAGCATATCATTCAATGAGACTCTTCACTTGTTTCTTAAAAGAATCACCTCCTCATTGGCTAACAGGATCTATAAAACCACAGAGCTTAGAGAGTTGGGGGCAGGAAGTACAGGTTTCCCAAGTCAAGCCTTTGGCAGTAATGGTGTGTGGTCACTTGTGCTTCTACTCCGTAGCTATCAGACCTGGTTTCTACCTGCTGGGATCATAGAACTTCTATTCCCATCACTGATTTAAAAAGTGTTGTTGCCTCCTGGCCTTGCAAGGTCATATTTGTGAATTGGCACTTCAGCTGTGCTTTCAGCAACTCATTCTATCCATCTCTCAGGCTCTCAGCTTCCGGGCGTAGCCGTATGTTGTATAAGAAGTAGGTTGTGTGGTTGCTGCTCTCTCCTCCAGCTCCGTTGCCATAGTGTACATTGCTTAGGCCTCCATGGTACGGTGTGGCTTAGGTCAATACTCTGTCAGCCTTTGAACAGCACTGCTGGCTGAGGGCTTATGATA
The DNA here is from genome assembly GCA_004027595.1 of Dinomys branickii. NCBI lineage: Eukaryota > Metazoa > Chordata > Mammalia > Rodentia > Dinomyidae > Dinomys > Dinomys branickii. Next base: position 9,042 of record PVLD010019602.1, read on the forward strand.
GGAAAGGTGAAGCCCAAACTCAGAATATTTACTACTGGATCCAAAGAACTCTGGAGAATATCACTGGCAACAGAATTGTACTCTTTCTTGGTGACAGTGGTAGTTTGGATTTCCACACTGCTGTAGGTCTTACACGCCAAGGACCAGGCACAGGCTTAATGCCAACCAGCAAGCATGTCTACCCAGTGATGCATTTGGGGCCAGAACGTGTCCACCAGGTGGGATGGCAGATCTACTGTGCTCACTGTGAACTATCAAGGGGGTTATGGTGCTGTCTTGGTTCTCCAGATGTCTGGGTCAACCTCAGGATGCCACAGGAGGAAGGTGTGTGCTTTGGGTCAGCAGGTTTCTTCAGCTGAGGTGAGACCCATAGGGACCAGCAGCTGAGGGCATTCGCCTGGCAGGACTGCTATCAGCTGGGGAATAGGTTCTGCATTTTGAAAGGGTGCACTGTGTGGTCAGCTCGTGCTCACCCCCATACCTACCAGCTGGGTTCTTTTCCATTCTGCCGGAGGCTATGGGATGCAGCTAGCGAAGATTCAGCTTTAGAGGCCCTCACTTGCATGAGCCTCTTTCAAAACCCTGAACCTACTACATTTGTATTCTTTTGCTTGAAAAGAGGTCCTCCCTGCCCCACCAAATGCGGGAGCATCACAAAACCCCAATCTTCCTCCACCTCTGCTGGGGAGGAGAAAGGAAGTTGACATTTGAGTGCCTACTGTTACACCAAGCATCATGCATGGTGTTTTGTATCATTTGAGTTGGAGAATGCTCTTTGCAGTTCCCTATGTTCAAAATCTTTGCTGTCTCAGTGTTGTCTGTGTGGCTGCGTTTCCTCTGGCCTGGAGGTCCTTCCTTACTTTGCTTGTGTTTGGAAGCCTTTCTCATTCTTTTATGTTCAACTCAAACATGGTCTCCTCACAGAGTCCTTTCGGTCCTTGAAAAAGGGCAGGGTGTCTTTCGCCACCCCTCGTGGGCATCGCTTGTGCAGCTCTGCTCCCGGATCACAACTGCTGTTTCTGTCCTTGTTTCCTTGGCCCCTCCAGGAGCTCTGAAGCAGCAGACTCTGTGCTGGTCACCTCTGGGTCCTCAGGTTGGAGTGCAGCTTGTGTCATTGAGTGGGAGCCCAGTAAGTGTTGGTTGACTGCTTGAAATGGGATTGATTCTTCAGTCTGGAACAAAAAGTCTTAAGAACATCACATTCTCTTTCTTTTGAGAACTGAGCTCACGAAGCAACTTCTGATAAAGAGCCTTGATTTCCTACTTCCTGATAGCAGGGTGAAAACGCTCTCAGGAAAAAAGAAAAGAAATAGATGTTTCTAGAAATTGAAGGTGAATACTTCATTGCCAAAGGAAAAAAAAATCAAAACTTTAGTTTCTTAATCGGGTTATTGAGATTATTTTAGCTGGAGTCAGTCCATCAGATTTGCAATACTTTTGAGTTAATGAATGAGGCTGAATTTTAAAAGCTGTAATAGTTGTAGAGTCTGAACTCTCAATGATGTTCCTGCCTCAGCTTCCTGAGTGCTGGGATTACAGGTGTGCACCACCACACCTGGCTCACCAGATATTTTTGCTACAAAAGAAGCTCATGTTGCATGTCACAGTTTGTAAATTTTATGTTGATTGATAAATGCACATTTACAGTATCATTTTTGCTTTATGACAATATAACAGTATATGAATGTACCAGAATTTACTTAACCAGTTTGTGTAATAATTTTTTAGGTCATTTCTAATTTTTTTGCCTTTATAAACAAGATATCAGTGATTATGCATATATCTTTTCCCACCATACTGAATTACTAACATAAGTTTTTAAAGATGGATTTGCTTGGTCGAGGGTATAACTGTTGGAGCAGATCTACCCATTTGTGCGTGTTTATTTTGCTCTCTTGGCGGAACAATGGCAGTCCCCATCCATAGTACAGAGTTGTTGCCTAGAAGCAGCTCTTTGCTCTTCCTGCATCTCAGTGGACCTTGGTTCTTATCCGTGGACTCTGGGCAGAGGTAGCTGAGTCACTTCATGGCCAAGGTTGTTCAAAAGAAGTAGGTGAGCCTTTTGTATGGCTTCCTTCTTCTCTGAGCTCTCAGCTCCATGCAGATATTCAGAGTGACAGCAGAAGCCATGGTCTGTGGTGGAGGCTGGCTGTCAGAGTCCTCTGTTAATCAAGACCCACCAAATATCATGGTCCATTTCAGACCACAGGCAAGTAAGAAGTAGCCTATGGTGTTAAGCCACTGACTTCTGAGACTCATCTAGTATAGCTCCTACTGCTGCCTTAGTAACTACAGCTAACTTACCCCAAACCAAAGTTCGTTCCTCCGTAAACAGCATATGTCGTATGCCTCCTTGTTCCCTTAAATCCTACCAGCAACTCTATGGTGCTTAGAAAAGTCATTGGCTTCATAGCTGATAAATAGGTATCTTGTTATTGTTTGATTTTGCAATTCCTCGAGTCTTAGTAAATTTGACATGTTTATTGGAAAATTGACTTATGAATGGAATTGTATTTCTTCTTTGCTCAGGGATCTGTGACTTCAAAAATTCCCAGAATCCCAAAGAAAACAAAACAATACAAAGCAGAATAAAACTAAAACTAATGAAAAGCAAAAACAAAACTACCCCAAATCTAGTTTTTTTAATTTTAAAAGTAAAAGAGTGAAAAATTAACAAACAGACAGCCACTTACAAAGTAGCACAAGAATAGTACAGTCAAAACTGAATTACTGACAAGGTGACAGAGAATTAACAATGGTTGTTATATTACATATTGATAACTTCGAAGTGTATACTCAGGAAAACAAATACAGACATGCAAGACTGGTCAAACAACTAATCATTAACTGTTCCTTATAATAAAGTGACATAAGTCAGTAGCACAACTATGTTAGCCATCCTGCATATATGTACATACATACATAATTATCCCTTTCTTCCTTTTCTCTTTTCCCTCATCCCAGTTGCTCTTTACTTTTGAGCAGTTTCCTTTCATTTCACAATGTTTATCATACCTTCTAATTTATATTCACACTTTCAGGTTCTTACACTAGTGATACAATACGTTGCTTGCACGTGCACATCTGATTTATTTCACTTATGAGTATGGTCTCTAGTTGTGACCATTTACCTATAAAAGCCTCAAGTTTGTCTTTCTTTACAGCCGAATAATATTCTGTTATATAAAAATGCCACAGTTTTTTTTTATCTAATCCTCAGTGGACAGACATTTGGGTTGCTTTTACGATTTACCTATTACAAATTGTGCTGCTATAAACATGGGTGCACATACATTGCTGTGATATGATGTTTTCAGATCTTCCGGAAAAGTACACAGAAGGGGAATAGCTGGGTTGAATGGGACCTCTAGATCTAGTTTGCTGAGGAATCTCCAAACGGATCTCCACAGTGGTTGCACCAGTCTGCATTCCCACCAGCAGTGGAGAAGAGTTCCTATTTCTCCACAGCCTCACCAGCATTTGTTATTGGTTGATTTCTTAATGATAGCCATTCTTACTGGGGTGAGGTGAAATCTCAGTGTAGTTTTAATTTGCTTTTCTCAAATGACTAATAATGTTGAACATTTTCTCATGTATTTGTTTGCCATTTGTATTTCTTTATCTGAGAAGTGTGTATTCATCTCAGATGCCCACTTCTGGATTAGGTCTTTGAATTTAGGGAGGTTGATATTTTAAAATTCTTTATATGTTCTAGATAGAAGACCTTTGTCTGAGCTAAGATCTTTTCCCAATCTGTGGGTTTCCTTTTTACTCTGCTGGTGATTTCTTCAGATGTGCAAAAACTTTTCAGGAAGATGAGGTCCCAGTTGTTGATTCTTTGAAGTGTTTCCCTTGCATTTTCATTTTTGTTCATGAATTCTCTGCCTACTCCTATGTCTTCAAGACTTTTACCTACCTCCTCTTCCAAAATATTGAGTGTTTCTGTTTTAATATGGAGATCTGTGACCCATTTTGACTCGAGTTTGGTGCGTGATGAGAGACTCGGATCTATTTTCAGTCTTCGGCAAGTGGCAGCCAGTTTTTCCGACACCATTTATTAAAGAGGGTCTTTCTTCCAGTGAGCTTGTCTGGCCCCTTCAAAATCTAGATTTTAAAAGTTTTTCCATACATGTTTCTAAACACTCTAAGATACTGTTTTTAAACCAAAAAATTGGGATGAATGAAGAAATAAGAGAGTAACTTCCATATAGTTTACCTGGGGCTTCCAACAGTCTCTTAGCAGGGCTGTGAGCCGGCAAGATGAGTTACATATGGACAGAAGAAGAAAAAAGCTTGATGAAGTTGCTCAACTGTTTTAATAAGTCTTGAATCCACTGTAAGGGAAAATTCACTGGATTTAATTAAGTGACGCTAATGGGTGAAGAGAAGGCCATCATTAAGCCAGGCAGTTATTCAAAGTTCGTATTTCCTTCCAATTTACTTCTGATATTTTATCCTTCTTCCTTTATGCTCTGCAGGCAGAGTCTAGAAATAGCCTCATATTTATTGAAATATACCACAGCAGCTTAGGAGATGGTCTGTGTATCTGGGTTTGCTATTATGTTTTTAAGCCAGGGTTTTTTTTAAGCCAGTTATTTTGCTGTTTGAGTTGATCACTGAACACAAAAATAGCCTGTGATAAGTCATCATGTTTGTTACCAGAGTTTATAGGAGAATGAGGTGGTAGAAGTAACAGAAAGGGGTGAAGGTTTGTGGGAAAGATGGGACTGGCTTGGAAGAAGCAGCAAGAAAATAAGGTCCTCAGTGTCAGAAGCTGTGTATCTGCTGAGTCAAGCAAGGACAGATTGTTAACAGAACAAAGCAACAACAACCATGAAAAGTTACATCTCTACCAAACAGTCACAGATCTTTTTCTTGCCATTATTCTCTAAACAATGCAGTACAATAGCAATTTATGTTGTGGGAGATATTAGAAGTAGTCTGGAGAATATCTGAAATGTGCAAAAAAGATTGGTACCTGTTATATGAAAATACTACTCCGTTTTATATAGGGAACTTGAGCATCCATGGGTTTTGCTATCTTTAGGGATTTTGGAACCAATCTCCAATGGATACCAAGGGACAACTATGTTCCTCTTTATTGGACTGAACACAAGATTCTCCCAGGTGGCTCCGTGGGTCAGAGGACCCAGGCTCATCTTCACGATGGTAACTGACCAGGTAGCAAGAATGGCTACATGGTACATAGGAAATGGCCTTGACCTCAGCCTGCATCTGAAACTTACTGCATCTCTCTACCTCTAGCATAGAAGGTACAAGAGCTCTGTGGGTCTGAAGAGGCCAGGTAACTCTGGGACAGGGTTTATCTCAGCAACAACTTATGAAAACAGATGACCTCTACATGACCCTGGAGAGATGGCCACCCCCCACCAAGCTGCAGGATGGGGACTTAACCAGAAATTAAGTTTATTTATTAAAACTCAGATTATTATGCACACCTGAGTCAGTAGACAGAGATTAATGTCCACTCTAACCACATTTCCTGGGGCCAAACGTCTCATATCGTTATATGCTCAAGAGGAGCCATAGTTTTATTTAATTGTATTTGTTCATTTACTATAATTTGATACTATTTCCTATGAGCGCATATTTAAATAATTATTCTACTAAAATGATGTTTTCAGAGTTAGCCTGGCAGAGGGGATTTGGAATCAGAAGACTCTGGTGATGTATGATGCTTTAGCGTGTGGTTTAGATTTGAATTTCATCATGACTTAACAGAAATCACAGCAGACTTGTATGGGTATTTGACTGTGGGTGAAGTTATACAGAGTAGATATTGCTAAAAGTCATGAAATTAGTACAAAATACCACTGATTTCTGGTCACAGGACACCGGACCCCAAATTTTAGAAGGGGACTTTGAAGTTTCTCCTCTTGTTCTGTGCTCAGGAGAACATGAGATTTTAGTGGTTGTCTTGAGCTTTGAGGTCCCTTGATGAGAAGTTAGGAGGAAGCTCCTGGGGAAGGGAATCACGAAGAGCGCTGTCTGGGCCAAGCTTTGATTCTGGAAGGCTGGACCCCTCCTGAGGGCAGACGCTCCCACTGGGCCGTCCAGGCCATTTGTCTGTCTTGAGACCTAGGGCCAGGATGGCACTGGCCTGGCTCCCACACTGCTTTCTGAGTTGCTTCCTTCTTTCCTGTGCATTGTGTTTTGATCAGGTATTTGACAACTGAGTTTACTAGTGCAGGTCATGTTGCCTGGCAGGACAAACCCATTCCCGCCAATGGTGACATTTTCAGTCAGGGTTGGCATCAGTGTTGCTGTGAGGGAGAGTAGCTAGAGGATGATGTGACATCCCAACTTGACTGACATCCTTCCTCCTCCCCTCTTGGGCCACTTCCTGTGGGGGCTGCTGCCAGCTGTCAGCTCATGGCTATGCTGAAGGACTCCCTGCCCTGCTTCAGCAGAGGGTCAGAGCGTCATCCTTTCTGGGGTGGGCTGTAGTTTACGCACTCAGACCACAAACAGGGGCACTACCCACCTTCCCTGTGGGTGTGCAGCGCAGGTGGTCGCACACCCACAGGCTGCACTGAAGGCCACCTTGCTGGTGTAGTTTTGGAGAGGAGCGGTGATGGAAGCTTGATTTTCATAGCCGTGTGGAGGCCCTTCCCAAGCAGGTGTGTTCTGCCTGAAGTTCACCTTCGTGCAGGGAAGCGGTGGGAATTCCATCATTCATCAGGGAAGGAGACATATCTCTGATATTGTCTTCATCCTGCACTTATATCTTCTGTGCAGCTAAGGATTTGGAACTGACACAGGCAGATAACCTTTGGAGCAGCCCTGAGCCGATGCTCTGGTCCTTAGATTGTATTTTTACATAACAATCATTCCTGCTTCAGACCCTAAACTCAGAATTATGATATTGAGACTGCATAGGGACTTCTGTTTTTTTTATATCCTCTTTTATTTAACATCCAGATTATCAAGTTTTCAATGATATCCCTATAGATAATCCTGCACAACAACTGACCCAATGACCCAGTTCTTTCAACATTCTTTTTATTTTTTTATTGGCATATGTCCGCAGTACATAGCAATCCCATCCATTGTGGGGAGTTGGTATCTGTGCATTTAAGCCCCTCTCCCCTTCCTTCCACTGCCCCTCCCTCCGTCTCTTGATCTCTTCTTTGCTCTTGCAGAATAGGACTCCGGTTCTTCAGTGGGGAGCGGAGTGCGGTGGCTGGTAGAGAGGAGGAGCAGTGTCAGGATGGGCTGAAGGATGCTCCAGCACCAGTCACCACGGTAATCTCACAGCTTGGGGCTGCCAAGAACTGGTTTATTACCACCACCACCGCCGCCCGCTACTACTACTGTTATTATTATTTTATTTTAATGGTAATGTTTGCAGTGCATGGAGTTTACGTTCATCTTGTCAAGTAGGTGCATGTACGTAATTCAGCTTGTGTCTCTTTTCATCCCCTTCTCCTTCCACCCCCCCACCTCTCTATCCCCTTTCCTCATTTTTTTCGACATTATTATTCTTAGCTCATGTTTATGACATGGCTTCTTTGCATCCTTAGAAGTTATTAAGTTCCTGTGCTGGGCATATCTTCATTGGATCAGGCACGGCATCTTGCAGGCCTGAGGCTTTCCAGAGCGCCGCTTTCTGGGCAGTGACTTGGGAATCCCACATGCTCCATTCTAAGGACTCTGTTCCATCGACTCTTGGATTCCCAGCCACAGTGGCAGGAGCGATGGGTGGGAGGCTGATGCAGGAGCTCTCCAGGCTTTGCCAGAGGGGACGCAGGTGCCAACGTTTAGAGCTTATTGGCCAGAATCAGTCACTTGATCCTGCCCAACTGCAGAAAGGCCGGGAGGAGGAGTGTGCCCCCAGGAGTGAGGGTGGACCCTGATGTCTACGGCCCGTAGTCGTGTTTACCCAGGGACACTTCATGGGGATAGCACCAAGACTTCGGCCGCCGGGGAGGTGGCCATGGCTGGCATTTTCCTACAGCTTTCTCCCAGTTGGGGACCACGGTGCCAGCTGAGCATCCCCAGCATGGGAGGTCTGCATCTATGATCACCGCATCTCTCCCTGGCCGTGTCTGCCATGGGGCTCATTTTGAGAGAGCAGGGAGCCCTGGGGAGCAGTGCAGAGGATGTAGTGTAACTCTTTGTCTCTTGTACCCAGGGAAGTCATTTCTGGGTTCTAAGATTCCTTAAAATACTCATTCTGCTTAGGCCATGTGGGTGCAGATGTAGGAGTCTGAAAGCTGCTGCTGATTCTCTGGCTCATTTAGGAGCCATCTGGAAGAGCCTTAGGGCCAAGGCAGACAGGCTATTTCCCTAGCCTCTGGGAGCTGCCCCTAGGGAGCACATATGCACACTGGGGTTATAAATCACTTCTCTCATTGGTGCTGAATTAACTTTTAAGTCTTCTAAACTCCTGAACCAGCTGATAACAGGATCTTTAGGATGCTGAGTTCTATGCTTGGCACTCGTTAAATACCTACTGCATTTGTTGCAAGATTTAATGCGTGCATTCACAGAGGCAGCAGTGACTTCCAAATACTGGCCTGTGAGTGGCCGAATCAGAATTACCTGGGACACAGGTGAAGGTGCAATCCCAGGCCTCCTGTTACAGTGATAGAATCAGAGTCACTTGCACAGAGGCACAGAATTATTATTAGGATGAGCTCAGGATCTAGATGCACAGGCAGGCCTAGGACCCCCTGTGGCTGTGGAAAGGGTCCTGCAAGCGTGAGACTGTCCTGCTGGGGCCCGATCTTTGCTCGAATTGTGCCGTGTTTGAAAAATCGCCTCACCTCTCTAGTCTCAGTTTTGTCATCTGTATTGTGACGGGATTGAACTGATTTCTTGGAATCAAAATGATTCCCAATTTTTAAGCACACAAAAGTAGGGCAGCGGTGGCAGACGCAGCAGGTAAATTATCCTTTTGTTCCAAAATGACCCATAAGGGCTGCCAAGAATTCCAGGGGTTTCTGGGACACAGCAGGTGACTCTTCAGGAGAGTGACTACTGCAGACCTGTTTGCCTTAGAAATCTTTGCAGTTTGGGCTAGAGTGGTGCGGTGCGTGTCTCTCAGACTCTCTCTGTTCCCTTCTGTCTCTGTCTCTGTCCCTCTCTCTTCCCTCCTCCCTGTCTCACATTCCTCCCCCAACAGATAAAAACCGAGACACAAGTTTCTTTTCCAGTTCTTAGGTGAAGCGTGACAGGGAGCTGAGAAGAGAATATCTGAAATCCATTTGGAAGTGTAAAGTTGTTTTCCACCCGCATTTCTCCCTTTTTAAAACTTTAATGGAATTTTCAGGTTCAGGTCATGATTTTTGAAAGTTAAATGTATCAGTTCACAGGCTGTAACATTTCCCAATATATCTGACCAAAGTCCCAGTGGGCAAATCAGGGACATATTTAATAAAATATATTAATGATATGTGGTGTAGATTGCATAAGCAGACTGTTTTGTTTTTATGGCATTTAACCACTCAAACACCCACTGGACTCCTGGATTATTTTTGTTTTGGGCATGCCAAGTATTTATTGTATTAGAATGATAGAAGATCAGCATGACAGAACTCCTTGAGGAGTAAGAAGATTAAATTAGGTTCCAGCATTGTCCTGGTTTATCAAAAGCCTGGATCCTACAAGATTTGAATTTAACGCGTTTCAGAGTTTTATTTTAAAAATCAAATCACTATTTCTAACATTGTGACATTGTGACAGCTACCGTGTGACTTCTAGGTTTCTTGATGCTTTATTCCTAAGCATTGCAGCACAGGGTTCCTAAGCAAGTACAATCATATATCATTCTAACACAAAACAGCAATAAAATTTAGAAAAGCGAACCTTAAAATAAGATTGTTACCAAGTTATTCAGTCCAAAGTGAAATTTTACTTTTAGCTTCCATCTACTTATTCCTAATGAGACCAGTATGAGTTTTCATGTTAATTTTTGAACTTGAATATAATAGCCTTATAGTTATAGTATGAATAAAGTATTAGATGGGAATTTATTTAAAATATACTTATTTATTCATTAGACGTTATTAAATAACAATGTCTACAGAGGTGGGAAAGCATCTTCTTGGGGTATAAATAAGCCATTCTTTACCCTATTGCTTATAAAAGCAGGCGGAAATGAGAACTGATAAGAAAACCACAGGCTAATGTGAAATGCATGAGCACTGCAAACAGAAATGGGGAGATCAGAAGAAGGAGGTGGTTTGTGGGTGCTGAGTTACGGCATGTTTTGGTGGTACACAAAATGGACGGAGACTTCCTGTGGTTGTGTACACAGGTCTGGATCTCTAAGACTATAGCCACTGTTGGAGAATGTCTTGGAAAAGCTGAAATCTTGAAGGGAATACATTTTTTAAAGGGGAGAATATGAAAAACTGAGGACAGAAAACTGGAAAGAAGACAAAAATGATCCAGACAACCCCAACAGACAGTCTCATAAAAGAACAATTTTTCTCATCAAATATTTTATCAGGTTACTTATTTATTGGACAATTGGGTCATTACAATTCATATTTTGCTGTGCTTGAAAATTCTCTACAGCCTGTCATCTGCTTTGGATTAGATTTGAAGAAAGCAGTCTACATACTAGTTTCAATAGAAAGTTAAAAATTTACAGTGGCCCCTTTCAGTTTCAACTATGACACGAATGAACGACCATGATTTGGGAAGCTTTTTGCTGAAAATAGGTAACATCCTGCGGATTTGCCTCTTGCGATTCTATTAATTGAACTGCTGGCATGTTTATTCTTTTAGGCCTATTCTGGCACTATTAGATTCACCAGATGAAAAATACAAAGACCAGTTCAACGCAGGAGATAATCAATTTTTCATGCTCATTATCATTTAGATGAGTCTCTGAGAAGGCCACGGTTGCAGCAGGATGCATTTTAATGCTGAGTAACAACGCCCTCCTCTTACAGGGGGGCTTACAGATACACTCCCTGTGTACATGTTGGGATCTTAAATTTCAGGACGGAGAGAAAATCAAAAGGAAATTGGTGACAGCAAGATGAGAGGCAGAGAAATGATAGCGTTGACTGCCAAAAGGCATCCCGGTTTCATCAATATTGTTATAGCTGCTTAACCTTTGCCATGCTTTGTGCGCCTCCTGACTGTCCTGAATGAAAATGAAAAGCACTCAAAGCTTAAGTACTTATTAAAGATTTTAAATCCTGACTCCATTTGGAACTGTTTTAGTACTTCACGTTGGGGTGCAGGCGACAGCTCCTATTCCTCGGAGGAATTAAAGATGAAAGCAGATCCAGTTACATGGTTCCAGCAGTTGTGCTCCAAGGCTGACTGCTTGACAGCTTCAGGACCCAGGGCTTTAACTTGCAGCGCCAGCACGGGCCACCGAGACCTGATTACGCGAAGGCAGAGCGTCCTGTTCCGGTATTCTAACGCACCCCGCTGGACTCCTGTCGGTTTACTCCATCTTGTGCTTAACATGGGAAGAAGAACATTCCATGTCGTTCCCCCCTCTGCTTTTATTCTGAAATATTTAAGAGGGATGTTCCTACCATGTGGCTAGTCCCTTAAGGAATAGGATTTATACAGCTATAATCATGCTTTATTTTTATTATTAAAAACAGCTCTGGCCTTTGGCTTTTGCTACTAGGCCTACAAGCTTAAATTTACATTGCCTCTCTTACTGTGAATTCATTCTGTCCCTTCTTGAGGGCCCGGGGCACACCCCGGTGGAGCACAGGCGCACGTGGCCTAGAACACACGCAGCCACATCAGGTGTCGGTGCCCACCGTGGGAGGACAAGGCCGGAGCAGTGACCAGGGAGCCGTGTGAAGACTGAATCGGGGAGCCAGGAAATACTGCTAGACTCCCTCAAAGTCAGATCGACTTTTCTTGAAACATAGAAAGTATTCTGTTTACCATAAAAGGCTCCGGCAGTGCTAAGTGTGATTTCCAAGACTGTGCATAGCACCAGAAAAGCTCCAGCTAACACACCCAGCTTTGATCTCAGCGCTGCTCATTAGAACGACAATGCAAACCAGCTGTCCCCCGGTGTTTGGCAAAGAGAGATCCAATTAGCTGGCCGTCCTCCACCTGTTTCCAGGTTTAGCCATCTCGTGAGCCTGCAAGAGCTGCCAGTTTGCATGAATTTGCACCATTAAATGCAAGGCAGGGGGCGAGGGGAGGTAAGGAGGACTGGCGTTCTTTAAATTGCTGTAGGGGGTGAAAAGCAAAATGGCCTCTGCAGCTCGGACATCTGTGAAGGCAGCAATTTAGGGAGATAGTGCCCTTCAAAGTGCTTCTGACTGCGAGTATGTCAAGGTGAAGGCCAGAAACAAATTTTGTTTCTGTGAATATAAATACAGAGCCATTTTAGGGTAGAATGCATTTGTCTGGATTTTCCTGTCTAGTGATCGATGACATTAAAAATGTGAACCGCCCAACTATACTGTAATCAACCATACACCTGTACGGGAATATTCAGCTTTCAGTGGAACTCTTTACTCAGGCTTTCCTTTGTGAATTTGTCAAAAATATCACGATTAACTCAGAAATAGAAGCAGCGGGTTGAACCCGCACCCGTCATTATCCCAGCTTTTGGAGGCAAGTAAGTAGCTGGGGCCTGACCTCTTAGGCCCCGGACGAATGATGCAGCCCTGGGGAGGTTACAGGCCTCCGGTCCCTGCGGTCCTTCACGTGCCCGGCAGAGGCGCCCGTGAAACAGTCCTTTCTCAGTGCTGAAGACTGACAAGTTTGTGGTATCACACTTTCCAGTCTCTTCGAAATCACATTTTAAAAATCCATCTTGTTGCAAGACGGCCAGTCTCATCTGATTTATAAGCTGTGGCTTCAGAGGAAATATGGGAGGTTTGGAGTCGCAGCCAGGGGGTAAACGTGCGGGCTGGAAGCAAGATACGCCCTGCATTCCGAACAGCCTCCAGGACCTGCGGCAGAAAGGGGCTGTTTATGATTTTGAAGTCATGTGGCAAATAATCATTTGTTGGGCAGCTGGAGTGTGATGTCTCTATTCCACTATGGGCTTATATCGGGTTTACATTTTCTGTCCGGTCAAGAAAACACGTCAGTAGGTGTCTGTTTTCTAGAAATCTCTTTTCTTACCATTTGTAATTCTGACAATTTTGTGAGTCTTAACTTCAGCTGTCAGATGCCCTTAAAGAGATCCCGTCTTCCATCACCCTCCTCATCCTTAGTCATGCCACAGTGCATTTTAGAGGACATGGCAGGATTCATCAGAGGTCCTGGTCACCGCAAGGGGTGAGGTACCAGGGATAGGGCTCTCATGAGCTCTGGTAACAGTTTCTTTAGGTCATTGAAGGGCTATGAATTTTAATCTTTATAAGTTTTCAAAGTTAGCTATTTACATCCTACCTGTAACCAAAAGCAAACAATTTATTGACTGGATTTCTATGCCCTTACATAAAAAATTGAATAAAGAAAATAAATTGCTCCAAACTATGATCACATTCTTCAGGTTTAAAAAATCATTCCTTAGGAGAAGTTATTTGGCACTGTGAATTTGCTTGGCGCTCACTTGATTTGCGTCCAGTTGATCAATATCTTAAATACTTTCTGGTAATTCTCAGGTCCTCTTCCTTCTCCCTTCTTCTATGTAACCCTTCTGTGGCTGAAGAAATTCTTGTCACGTGACTCAGTGACTTCAATGTCTGTCTGAAGGTTGCTTTTTCATTCTTTTTGACCTTGATTTCCTTGGAGATAACCTTCCTAAAAGCATAGCTTTGTATTATTTTTTGCTGTTCTCTTTAGTCACCTTCAGATCTACTTAGAGCTTCTTAATAAAGATTTTTCTGAAGGCCTGGGCTTAGAGTCTGAAATTTTATTCTATTGTAATAGTTTTTTTGCTTTTGTAACTTACTTTGCTTGGTCCTATTGGTGCAATTATTGCTGCTCATCATGACATCCTTTTTCGTCTGCCCCTCATTAGCTGCTCTTCCAGACAGACTTACAATCGGCCTTCCATATCTGTGGGTCTTGCCACTGTGGCTTCAACCAATCATTGATAAAAAATATTTAAAGTATGTGTCTGTATTAAACTTGTGCAGATTTTTCTTTTGTCATTATTCCCTAAACAGTGCAACATAATGGCCTTTTTGGTGGGGGAAGTACAGGACATTGGACCCAGGACCTTCACACTATATCCTTAGTCCTATTTTCTGTTTTGAGACAGGCTCTCACTAAATCATTAAGTTTTCCAGACTGGACTTGAACCTGTGATCCTCCTGCCTCAGCCTCCCAGGGTTCTGGGATCATAGGTATGTATTCCACCGTACCTGGTTTCTTTAATAGCACTTACATTGTGTTAGGTATGATGAGTAATCTAGAGATGTTTAAAGCCTACGGGAGGACGTGTGAGTTCCTATGCAAGTCCTGCTCTCATTTTACTTAAGGGACTTGAGCAGCTGTGGGTTTCGGTGTTCCCAGGGGGTCTTGGATCCAGACCCCACACACACAAGTGATGGCCATGAGTGTTGCTCTGCCGGACCAGCCTGTGGGCATCCTTATCCACAGGGTCCCCACCAGAGTCCCACAACCCCTCCACATACTTCACCAAAGCTGTCTTTGCTTGATATTCACCAAAAATTGTCAGAGGAAGTCAGGATGTTGTGTTGGGCAAGCGCGCACTCATTTCCCGTGGGGATAAAGACTAAAATCCTTAATACTGCCTGAAGCACCCTTTGCGGACTGACCCTCTCGGGTGTCCCTCTTTCTCCTGTTAGCCTTCTGATCTAGCCAGGCAGACTTTCAGCTTCTCTTCTTGTGGTCATGAGCTTTTGCTTAGAGCAGGTCCTTCACTGATCTTCACCTACTTACCCCTTCACCCGGGCTAGGTGTCAACTTCCCATCCCTCTGTGCAGGAGTGGGCGCTCTAGAGCGAGGCCTTTTCACCTCTCCCGCCGGCATATCACAGTCTGCCCTGGGCTCATCCCAGCTGCAGTTCCCTGTCTGCTTTCGTGATTATCCATTTGAGGAAGGCGTAGACTAAAGGTGCTTCTGCCTTTCCTTGTTCCCTCAGCAACTTTCCCGTGTCCCATAAAGATGTGCAGTGAGCAGAGTATCTTCTAAGGGCACTTTTATTAGTAGGAACTCCTGAAACGATGATGTTTAGGTGTCTTCTTCAATTACTTAGAACAGTTTTCTCTCTATTGAAGTGTAATCTCTTTGCCTAATTCTACCCCACAGGGTCATACAAATAAACACCTTCCCGTGATGGCACTGCCACGTGCAGCATGGCGGAGAGGAAGGAGCCCTCTGGTTGTGCTCAACAGAACTGAGGGTTGGGCCCTGTGCTCATTTGCTGAGTACTTTGGTGTTCTATACAGGGTACTAATATTTGGGCTAAAAAATGAGTGACACATATATTGTAATGTATCCTGAGGAATTTGTGTAGCCTATTAAAGAAATCTAAGCAAAAGCCTGAGGCAAGGATTTTGTTAAGAGCATATGTTACTTAGGAATGGACACAATTTTCCCCATTCTCAGGTAATAATAAGCATGAGGAAGGTGGGAGATTCAAATTATTTCCAGTTTCTAACCCAAAGCAGGCTTTTAGCCCATGTTTGCAAAGCGGCTGTGACCTAGGACCGCGTCAAGAGCCACTGAGGGTGCAGTGGGCAGGTAGCATTCTTGGAAGAATCTCAGTTGTTTCTGTTTGTGGGGGGCTTTGTTGGGAACTCAGCCATGAAAATCTGTCCACCACATCCTCCCCACACCCAGCGACCTTCTCTGTGTGTACGGATTCTTTTTTTCTTTACATAAATAGACTTTTATCCTTTGGCCTGTATCAGATGGTGTCTTTGCCTCATTCCCTTCGTCCTGTGTGGAGATCTGTCATGTACACAGACAAGTCCTGGGAGTGAAAGGGAACTCCTGTGTGCTGCAGCAGGGGTGCAAATTGGCACAATCTTTCTGGAAAACTGGCATTACCCACTAAACTTGGAGCTATGCATTCCTAGGACTTTGCAATTCTATGCTTAGCTACATATGCAGCAGAAGTGTATCTATCTATTCACCAAAAGACAGGCACTAGAGTAGTTATAGTGGCATTGTACATTGTGACCCCAGACTAGAAACTACCCAAATACCCATTAGCAGTAGATGTGATAAACCCAGTTTTATTTGTATTTTGGAATACTATGTAGCAATGAAGATGAGTAATGTTCAACAAATATTACGATATAAATGACTGTCCCTTGTGTGAAGTACAAGCATGGGTGAAAGAGAGCTACGGGTCAGGACAGCAACTGCCCTTGTTAGGGCTGGTGACCAGAAGACAGCACAGGGTAGGGTTCTTGGGGGTGCAGAGAACGCCCTATTTCTTGATCTGGTGCCAGTTAATGCATGACACTTCGCTGTGCTTTCCCTTATGACTCGAATGTGGGATTGTACATTCATATAAAGTTTAAAAAGCTGCTTTTCTCCCCATCTTATTGAACTCAGGCCTTCTACAGGCAGCTTGGGTTACAGGAGTGAA
Organism: Dinomys branickii; assembly: GCA_004027595.1. Taxonomy (NCBI): domain Eukaryota; kingdom Metazoa; phylum Chordata; class Mammalia; order Rodentia; family Dinomyidae; genus Dinomys; species Dinomys branickii. The sequence continues at coordinate 25,525 of PVLD010019602.1, forward strand.
ATGTGGGTAGGGACCACCTAGGAAAGGAGCTGTCTTGTTGTGCATTGCAAACTGGCACTTGGTTTGGACAGCAGTGAAGTTGAGGCTGGCAGAGGCCTTTTTGGGCTGCCATTGCACAGACCATGACGCCTGCCCAGGACCTGCAGGACTCTCGCGGTGAGCTGGTGTAGCACTGACTTCTGTATTCCACTCTTTTTCTTTTCAGATGGGTCTGATCATCTTAAATATGAAACTCCGCGCTTTTATTACATATTTTCATGTTGGGGAAGAGCCAGAAGTTGCTCTTAAAAATGACAGGTCCGCCAGAGCATTGCTGCTCCTAGAGAAAATAGCTGGCTAGTCCTTGAAAATCTTGTAAAATGAGACACCAGGGAAAGAGGACACACTCGTTTTCACCCAGTTTTGGAGTTTCAGTTCATGGTTACGTGGTCTCATTGTCTGTGGGACTGTGCTGAGACAGTGCCCCCTCATGGGTGAGCGGCAGGGGAGGCGGAAGGCCCTCATCCTCATCCTTGTAACGGCCAGCAGGGGAGGATGTGGGGAGAGAAGGGCTGAGGTCCCCACGTCCCCTGCAACGGTGTCTCCCTCCAGGGGCCTAACTTCCTCTCCCTGGGCTTCACCTCTCGGAGTTTCTGCCACTTCCCGGCACTGCCGCCACCCAGGAACTCAGCCTTCCACGCACAGGTCATGGGAGCTTTCAAGAGCCAAACAGTATAAACAGGAACAGGTGTTACCTGGAGAGGGGGTCGCTGTGGGTTGAGCTTGAGTCCAGGCTGGGAAACCCATGCGTTTGTGTTCATGGCTTTTTGAGAACAGAACCAGTTGTTAGAAGAGCGAGGGGGAAGGCATGATAATGAGTGTCCTGCTGGCCACAATACCATCACCTCCGTAGCAGAGCTCCAAGGCCTTGGGGATTCCTGGATTCTAATCTGACTTTTGTGTTGTTGTAGAGCTGTGTTTGCTAAGAAACAGAACGGAATATATTTGTTTGCTAGCTTGATTCTTTCCATATACTTTTCATGGCTGCCCACATGTTCTGAATCGATCCAAACTATTTGTGGCCGTTTCTGTCAAATGAAAGCATGGTGGCATGTGGTCATCCAGTTTATTCATCAGATCTGGCATGACGGAACTTCATGAAATTATGAAGTTTGCCCCAAAGAGAAAATGACAACGGGGGGTAAACATTTCAAAGCAGTTCAGGACACCAAGGCGGCCCCAGGAGAGCAACTGAAGACCCCCGTGAAGGGAGACTTTCAGAACTGCTTCAGAGACGGGCGAGAATGACGGCGCCAGTGTGTTTAAAGTGCAGGGCAGCATTTTGAGGGGCATTCATGGCAATGTGTCTTTTACCACAACACATTTTAAAAACTTAAAGTAGTAACCGCTTTTGATCACACTTCATTTGTAGTCTACAAGGGATAGAGCGGTTCCCATTGTACTGCTGTTGTGGACCCTCTGACTGTTAGGCATAAGCTCACCTTGGACATCAGTAATTAAAGGAGAAACACTGTCACACTGAATTTTTACAGCAAATGTCTAATTTCTTTTTAACAATTTAGAGAAACTTTAATGCTATTTATTTATTTATTTATTTAGAGACAGGATCTCACTGTGTAGCCCAGGCTGGCCTCAAACTCATGGTGATTCTCCTGCCTCGGCCTCCCAAGGCAGAGGATTACAGGTGTGTGCCGCCATGCCTGGCCTTTGATGATTCTAAAGTGTGCCCTGAGTTATCTGGTCCACTGAGGTTGCAATCTTTGACTGTGGACTGTGACGTAAGTAGCTGACGCACCGTCAGCCCTGTTGACCTAGTTGGAGGAGAATGGTAGGCGGGACCATTCTGCCAGTGCATCTCCTTCCGGCAAACATATATTTTCCAAATTTAGAGATCTCAGAATATTATATCCATGACAACTGATACATTTCTTTCCTTTAATTCTTCTACCTTTTCTGCAGAGAAGGAGCAAATAGGCACAGTTTGCTTTTGGTGAACTTGGGTGCTTGTTACGCTCACTAAATCGTGACAGCTTTGCAGTGGGGACACCTGTCCTGCTGAGCAGGGGTGAGTGCATTCTGTGGTTGGAGAGCAGGATGGGTCACATCTTCAACCCACGTGAACTGCTGGGAGAATGGCCTGTACACACACCCTGTGTTTCCAGTGGAGGCTGTGGCATGGTAGGCAGGAGCAAGGAGGCACCCCCAGCCCCAGCTCCTCACAATCTTGCTTAATATTTATCATCAATGCCTCGCCATCTCAGTAAAGTCCTTTTTTAAAATAACCATGGCTTATTTGTCCTCTCTATTGTTGGTATATATACAAACTGCCTGCAAGCTTTAAATCATTTCAGTGGCTTTCTAAGCATATTTGTCTGGATCATTTTTCTCATTAAGATAGCTTCCTAAAAGATAAATTACTGGATAAGGACTTATGATGTATGTTACTAAATTGTCCTCAGTAATTATACCAATTATATTGCTATTAGTGCTACATTAGTCATGATCCCAGCACTGGGACAAAAGACCTGATACCCACAACTTGAGGGAAGAGAGATTTATTTGGGATCACAATTTTAGCAGGTTCAGTCCATGTTTGGCTGGCTTCAAGGCAGAAATAGCTCGATGGCAAGTCACAGTGGAGGAAGGCCGCCCACCCACGGCAGCCGGGAAGCAGAAAGAGGAGCGGGAGCTGAGAACAAACCCCACGGGTCACACCCAGTGATCCTCCTCCTGTAAGGAGGCCCCCGCTCCCAACAGCACAGTCCACCCGGAGCACAGCAACGGGTTAACTCACTATTAAAGACCGCTGCACCATGATTCAATCACCTTCCAAAAGCCATACTTCTGAACACATGAGACTCCGGGGGACTTTCGACATTTAACTTGTAACATACAAACCAAAAATACTTTGTCATTTAGTTTCATATTTCTTGAGTCATTGATGAGGCTGGATGATTTTTTATATTTGCTAATTTCTGTGGTTTATTTTGTGACTTGTTTCTGTTCATGCCCTTTTGTGTCTTTTTTGTTTTGTTTGTTTCTTTTCTTTTTTTGTCTGTTTTGAGGCAGGGTCTCAATATGGAGTTCAGGCTGGACTTGAGCTCACTTTGTAGCCCAGGCTGGTCTCAAATTCACAACGATCCTCCTGCCTCAGCCTCCCCAGTGCTAGGATTACAGGGGTGCAGCACCAGGGCCATCTTCTGTTTTGTTTCAGGAATAAAAAAAAAAAAAAACAGTTACTGTGAGTTCTTCATACGTTATATATTGGGTGTCATTTTGGTAGCATTTCCTTTTAAGAAGTGATTTTATTGAGGTATAATATACATGCAATAGAATGTACCCATTTTAGTGCACAGTACAATGAATCGCATGATAGTATATTCTTATGTAATTATCACATAATGAAGACAGAGATGTTGATCACTTCAAGAAGTTCTCTCTTGCTCTTTTATAATGAGCTTAATTGTACCCCCAGCATGTGGGACGCTTCATGAATTTGCGTATTGTCCTCACTCAGCAGCCATGCTAATCTTCTCTGTATTGTTCTAGATTTAGTCTATGTGCTGCTGAAGTGAGCACCTCTGATCTGATTTGTGCCATGGTGCATTAGCTACATCTGTTATAGAATCTGTAAGGAAGTTTCTGTTTTATTTTGAGGTTGTTTTTTTAGTGTGGCATGATTTTGAAATTTTATTTTGAGTTTGTTTTATTTTGAGTTTGCTTTTTCCATGCAGCATGATTTTGAGATTCATTCATTCATGTAGCGTCCATAAAGTTTTTTTTTTTTAATTTCTGAGGAGTATTCTATTATATAACACAATTTATTTACCCAGGTACTTTTTAGTGGACATTCAAGTTGCTTCTGGTTTCTGGTGGTTATGAATGAAGCTACTGAGAACAAGTCTTTGTGTAGACATAGGTTTATATATGTTCTTCAAGGCAAATGCCTTATTGGGTCATATGCTAAGTATATGTTTAGCTTTATAACAAACATTTTTCCAAAATGTTTTACACTTCCACCAGAATGTTCCGGTACTTCAGTTATGCTACATAGTTTCTCACAGCTGTTATTGTTAGTCTTTTAAATTTTTTATTTTAGTGGTGCATAGCTGTGTCTTATTCTAGTTTTAATTTGCATTTCTCTGAAGACTAATGATGTTGATCTTCTTCCCACTTGTTTATTGGCCCATTTACTTTGGCAGTGCTTGATTTAATTTAGTGTATGATGCATTTAAGAAATTCAAAAGGAGGTAATATGTTTAAATGGCAACATTTGAAATAATACTGAAAAGTCTGTGTTAAAAAAATATTAATCCTTTCAAACTTACCTTTGCTTTCCCAGTTCGTTTTCCCAAGAGGTAAACATTACCACAGGTTTATACAATGCCCCTTGTTATGCAAATATTTCTAATACTTATAAACTCTATCATGTCATTAAAATATGCAGATGATATATTTTTTATTTTTTACACTTTTTAACTTTTATAGAGTACACAGGAAACTGTACATATTCTAAGGGCACAGCTTGAACATTTTTCACAAACTGGACACATTTTGTATAGCTAGCTATGGTGGTTAAACTGAGACATCCCTGGGAGATTGGTGAAACACATTGGGGGTATGCTGGGGTGGGTCATGGGTGTGGCCTTGGAGATGATAGCTGGACCCTGGCTTCTTCCTCTCAGGCTCTTTCCCTGCTCTCTGCTTCTTGGATGCTATGAGTTTGGCAGGTTCCCTCCAGCGTTCCTCCCACAGGTTGCTTCTGTCTTCCAGCCATCCAACCATGGACTGAACCCTGTGCAACCATGAGCCAGACTAAGCCTTTTCTCCTCTAAGCTGTGGACGCCAGGTATTTTGTCCGAGCAATGAAAACCTGAACAACATACCAGCATCTGACAGAGCTGTCACCAGTGTCTTGTGTTCCACTTCAGATGTTTCCCATCACTTTTTTCACATGTAACTACGAGCTCAGTTTTAAGAGTATAGCTTCACATGTTCTTACATTTTGTAGGGATAGTGTCACTGCATATACTCTTTGATGTCTGGTTTCTTGGATTCTTTCGTTTGTGTGACTCATCCATATTTGTTGGTCCATCTGTAGCTTGTCCATTCCTATTTCCATTTTGTATTGCAGTGTGATTATTTATTCATTGTATTGCTGGTGCACATTTGCCTATGATTAAAGATGCCTCCACCCAGATTCTACTATGTACTTTTTGGTGAACATTGTATGCACTGTATGTAGTTGGGTATGCATCTAGCATCAGAGTTTCTGGGTCACGGGAGACATATTTGCCTAACTTTCCTGGATACTGGTGAACGGTGTTCTATAGATGTTGTCCTTCCCACAGAGTTCTTGCTGCTCTGTATTTCCAGTGACCCCCACAGTATTTTATTTTCTCTTTTTAATTTTTTTTCAGCATTACTCATTCCATCCTTTTAGTCTCCTGTGAAGTGCTCTCATTTTGGTTTTAACTTGCTTTTCCTTCATTACTAACCATGCTGGGAATCTTGTCATACACTGATAGGCTGTGTAGAGTCCATTTGTAAAGTGACTATTCAAGTCTTCTGCCCATTTTGTCTACTGGGTTGTCTGTTTTATTTACTGATTTGTAGAAGTTCTTCATATAGCATGGATGAGTCTTGGGTTAATTATGTGCATTGTGAATATTCAGTCTGTGGTTTGATCTTCATTCTTAGTGGTGCTTTTCCATGGATAGAAATGCTCTAATTTTTTATAGAATCTATATAGTGTTTTTTTGTACCACTCAAGGTTATGATGTGGTTTCCTGGGAAAGCTTATTTTTCCTTACTTTTCATATCTAGATGTGCAATGTTCCTTCTTTTCAGGATTTGAGTTGATGTTTTGTTTACTATACGAAAATCATCAGTGTTTCTTATTCTTTGGAAAGGAAAATTTCTATTGTTTGGAAGGAAGTTTGCCAACTTAATGTTTTCCCCCGTATGTGTTTGGGAGAACTCATTAGTGAAGCCATTCAGGCTTAGGTGTTGTGTGTGTTTATAAATTTAATGGCTTAGGTTTTGTTATTGAATATCACATTATTTAAATTTGTATTCCTTCTGATACCCTTGATAAATTGTATTTTTTCAAGGAATTTTCCTTTTATTTAAATTGTAAATTTTGTTGGCCCAAAGGTGTTTTGTTTTGTGGTACTGGGGGTTGAACTCAGGAACCATCAATCACTCAGCTCTATCCCCAGATTTTTTTATTTTTATTTTGCTACAAGAGTCTAAGTTGCCCGGGTTGGCCTTGAACTCACAATCTTCCTGACTCTACCTTTTGAGTGGATGGAATTACAGGCATGTACCACTGCACCTATGGCCTGAAGGTTTTGATACTGTCATCTTATAATTTTTTTCGTGTGTGTAGGATCTATTGTACTCCTATTAAAACTCCTAGTATTAGTATTTTTACATTTTCTCCTCTGACCTCTCTTAGAGATTTTTAATATTATTCAAATAACTAATATTAGGTTTTGACAATTATCTACCTCTTAGTTTTCTTTTTTAATATTATGCAAACTTTATTATTTTATGCCCTTACCTTTATTATTTCTTCACTCCAGCTTTTCTTAGGTTTATTTGCTGTGAAAACACAATGGATTCCAAATATATTCTCTCTTTCTCAGAACTGAGTGGCTGTGAATTTCTTTCCCAACCGTGTCCGTGTGGGAGACAAACACAGACCAGAGCTCCGGCCCAAAGCCTGTGCGCACGCTTTCTCGCTCGGCCGCGGGGCAGACACAGAGACCTTACACGACACACCTTGCAGGCGAAGCTGTCTTTCTTCCTTGTGCTGGACTTGGTGCAGAGTTAGCACCGTGCCGCCTATGAAGCAGCTGTGGTCAGGAATTCAGCCCTCTGGCCAGCTGTGTGCTCTTACACAGAGCTGCATTGCTAGCCCAGGCGCCACCGTCCAGGAGCCTCTTCCTCTGGGACCTGGAGCCAAACCGCCCTTATTGGGAGGAAGAAGGAGGAGACGTTAATGATATTCGCTCCGCTTTGACTCCACACTTAGTACTTTCTCACCTATAGCTCTCACCCCCTGCCTTCCTCTACTGCCTGATTCTGAAAACACTTTGGATGGTGCTTCCTTGGTGACCCCATATCTGTACCAATCAGTGATCCTGGACGGATGCCTGCTGAGGGGGAATGGAACAGGGAAAGGGACTCTTGCTCTGATTCGGTCTCCTTCAATATTTGACTAAAAGCTTGCCTGTTACTTTTATTTGGATTTGTTGTCTCAGTGCAATGCTCCAACACCAGAAAGCTCTACCTTCCCCATCTCAGGTAATCTGTTAACAGCTACACTGATCATCTTGGAATTGTAGACTTTCTCATAGAAGACAATCTGATTGCATTTTGGCTGCTGAAAAGTGAGAAGCTGAATAACATATAATTTGGTAGAGATTGACCATATTCATCTTGTTCCTTTGCAAATATCAAATTTCTCTCCAGAGAGCTGTTTCTTTCTCAACTCAAAATATCTTCAAAACCTTTTGTTATTCAGGCAAAGAATTAAGAATTTTCATTAACTTGTCTCTTCCCCTAAGGAATGGGAATGTTTTCAGTTGTTCTCCCCCTGCATATTGATGTGGAGTTTTGCTTTACATGCAAGAACATCTTGGTTCTCAATCTGCTTAAGATTTCGGTGAAAGAAGTTTGAGGATACACAGAATTTTGAAAGAAATCAGGCAAGCAACAAGAGAAACATTTGATTATCCTAAATGTATGAATCTCCTTTACACTATTTGCTTATTTACACAGGGTGTTCACTTGTTTGTACAGTTGACTGAGTTTTCAGGATATGTATCTCTGTTACAGTTTGCATCTGGAATTCCCAGCAAAGGCCTGCCCTTAAAGGTGTGGCTCCCAGCTCTTCCCCCTACTGGGAAGTCGGTGGAAACTCTAAAAGATAGGATGAAAGGTGAGGGTTAGGTCCTGGGAGCTGAGCCTGTGAAGGGAGCTGGTGAAGCCAGTCTCCTCCTCTTCCTCTTTTGTATCCAGCCATGCTTGAACAGGCTTCCCCTGCTGCACACTCCCACCATGATAGACTATGCTATTCCCAGTCCAAAGGAATGAAGCCAGAGTCATGGACTGAAACTTCCAAATTGAAACCTCCAAAACTGTGAGCCACAGTAAACACTTTTTCTTTATAAATTAATTATCGCAGGTGTTGGTTATAGTAACAGGAAGCTGACTAGTACACTCTCCAAATTGGTTGTATTGTGTGTATTTTTTTCTGCTACACTGTTTTGTTTCTGCTTTTGTTTTGTTGTCATCAGAAAACCTCAGAATGGTACATCAGTGTGGTGGATGGACAACTGGTGGTCAGCTTGTAACTCCCACCCGAACTAAGTCAACATGGTGCTGGCTGTTGGAAGCACTCCTGAGGATTGTTGCCAGCAGCATAAGAAGTAGAACTGGAGAAGAAGAGAGGCTGTTGGGAGTTGGTAAAAGCTGTCAGGTGCTGTTAGAAGCTGTAAGGAGCTGTTGATTCTCTTGGAGGAGCTTGTCATGCTGCCTTTCGTGATGAACTTGGCTGTTATCATCCAAGGAGCTTGGGACCTATTGTTGCTGACAGCGGCTTTGGTTCACTTTGGGGGAGCTCTGGTCCTACTTTGAGCATCACTTCCTGGCTCTGGAGGGTTATATGATGCACTGCTCAGTCTCTTGGAGAAACTTGTCACGTTGGCTTCCCTGATGGGAACTCATCTTTACTCATCATCAGAGGAGCTCAGAACCTCACTGTTTCTGAGGATGGCTGTGGTACTTTTCAGAGGAGCTCTGGTTGTTACTTTGAGAATAGCTTCCTTGCTCCAGTGCAGATCCCTCATCCTGATGGCATAGATCCTTCATCACACTGGCACAGACTTCCTAGCTTCCACCACTGACCTTTGGGCCTTCCCAGTGCTTATCTGTGAAACAGGCCTACATAAGACATTGTCATGGGCTCCAGGCCGTCAGCTGGACTCACGGGAGGCATTGTAATGGGCTCTAGGTCTTCAGCTGAGCTCATACAGGACATTGGTGTGGGCTCCAGGGCCTCATCTAGATTCTTTGGTCTTTAGTGTGTGGACAGATTTCCAGCACTCTCTTTTTGTATATGATTCCTTTTTTTTTTTTTTTTTAATTTTATTTTAAAGACAAAACAATGGAGACATATGAACCAGAAAAGCCATAAACAATACAGAAAATACAAAGTTATACAGAATATAGTAGGGAATTAGAACTGGATGTTGTATTACATAGTTATCTTCACATTAGTTAACACAAAGACATTAAAGGAAATACCAAATTATAGATAAGATAGTAGGGAATTTGCACTGGATGCTGTATAATATAAAGTTATCTTCATTTCTGCTAATACAAAAACGACTGAGGAAATACAGAATTATAGAGAAGATAGAAGGGAATTGGCTCTGGATGCTGCCCTACATAATGTTACCTTCACCTTTGTTACTCAGTTACACAGATGATGGCCCTTTTGATCAGTTCGTTTTTTCTCCTCCCTCATCTCCGTTGCCCTACCACTCAATCAGTTATCTTTCCTGTGACAATAACAGTACTCCTGGGTTTATCTATATCCTTGGACTCTCACCTTGGGAAGAGATATAGCTGCCTCAGACTATACTATAACATACAGGGGTGTATACAAACTGCCATGGTTGGAGGTGGGAAAGCACATATGCTCACAGCGGACTGCCCGGCTCCACCCTGTCGTCGTGCTATGGGTGGTGGCGGGTCCAGACCATGTGGCTCCAGCATTACCGTTCCCCACCCCTTGCAGCTGGGCAATGGGTCTCCGAAGCTGAAGCTACGAATGCCGAAACGAGGGCGTGGGCCAGGGGTGTGCTTGGAGCGGCAACCTCCTCCCTCTCTATCTCATCTCCCTCCAACTGCGCCATGTCAGATCTGCGATCTCCTCCTCCAGAGGAGGTTCTGCTTAGACTTTCCGAGGGAAGTTGTTTTGTCTTAGAATCTGAAGTATCTCGCTCCAAGCTCTTCTTGCTTTCATGGTTTCTGTTGAGAAATCTGCTGTGATTCTGATGGGTTTTCCTTTATAGGTGATCTGTTTCATTTGTCTGGCAGCTTTTAATATTGTGTTCTTTTGCTGGATATCTGGGATCTTGATTATTATATGCCTGTGTGTGTTTTTCTTTGGATTATGGATCATTGGGGTTCTATATGCCTCACTTAACTGAACTTCAGTATCTTTTAACTTGTTTGGGAAATTTTCTGCTATTATTTCATCAAATATTCCTTTTATATTGTTTGTGAGATCTCCTGCTGTTTCACACACTCCTATAATTCGAATATTGTTACGTTTTGCCTCATCTTGCAGCTGTTGGATTGACTTTTCTTGTGTCTTTGATGATATCATGAGATTCTTCCTTTCACGCTCATAAGCTGCCATGCTG
>PVLD010019603.1:0-35963 GCA_004027595.1 Dinomys branickii
TCTTGTGTGATCCATTGGTTATTCAGGAGGTTGTTGTCTAATTTCCAAGTGTTTATGTGGTTTTTGGAGTTCTCTTTGTCATTAATTTCCAATTTCATTGCACTGTGGTCCGATAATATGCATGGGATAATTTCAATTCTTTTGCATTTAGGCAGATATGCTCTATGGGCTAGAATGTGGTCTATTTTAGAGAAAGACCGATGTGCAGCTGAGAAAAATGTGTATTCTGATGTTGTGGGGTGGAACACTCTATATACATCTAGTAACTCCATTTGTTCACACTTTTGGTTCAGGTGTGTTATTTCTTTGCTGAGTTTCTGTCCAGTTGACCTGTCTCTTTGCGTCAGAGGGGTGTTTAGGTCCCCTATGACAATAGTGTTACTAGTTATTTGATTTTTCACATCTGTTAAGAGTTGACTTGTAAAGTTAGGTGCTCCATTGTTTGGTGCATAAGTGTTTAGGATTGTTACCTCTTCCTCTTGCAGCTTTCCCCTAACTAGTATGCAATGGCCTTCTTTATCTCTTTTGATTGTTTTTGGTTTGAAGTTTACATTGTCTGCAAACATAATAGCTACCCCTGCTTTTTTCTGGGGATCTGTTGCATGGAGAATTGTTTACCAACCTTTAACTTTCAACTTGTGGATTTCCTTTTGAGTAAAATGTGTTTCCTGTACATAGCATATCATTGGATTGTGTTCCTTTATCCACTCTTCCAATCTTTTCCTTTTGACTTGTGAATTGAGGCTATTTACATTAATGGTTATATGTTGGCTTATTCTAGTCATGTTATTTACTAGTTGTTGTTTTCCTTCTTTTGCTGTCTGTTTACTTACTTGTTCTGTTTAGGGGGTTATATCTATCATTGTTCTTGGGATTGTCGTCTCTTTTTTCTCTGTCTAGAATATCTTTTAGTGCTTTTTGCAATGCTGGTTTGGCACTCATGAAGTTCTTCAGTTGTTCTTTGTCGTGGAAATATTTTATTTCTCCATTGAATTTGAAGGATAGTTTTGCAGGATACATCAGTCTGGGTTGGAAGTTGTTTTGTCTCAGAATCTGTAATATCTCACTCCAAGCTCTTCTTGATTTCATGGTTTCCGTTGAGAAGTCTGCTGTGATTCTCATAGGCTTTCCTTTATAGGTGATCTGTTTCACTTCTCTAGCAGCTTTCAATATTGTGTTCTTTTGCTGGATATCTGGGATCTTGACTATTATATGTCTGTGTGTGGTTTTCTTTGGGTTATGGCTCATTGGGGTTCTATATGCCTTGATTAATTGTACTTCCATGTCTTTTACCTTGTTTGGGAAATTTTCTGCTATTATTTCAGCAAATATCCTTTTTATATCATTTGTGTTGTCTCCTGCTGTTTCCCTGACTCCTATTACTCGAATATTATTTCATTTAACCTCCTCTTACCGCTGTTGGATTGATTTTTCTTGCATTTTTGATGATATTATGAGATTCTTCCTTTCATGCTCATAATCTGCCATGCTGTCTTCAAGGTCTGAAGTTCTATCTTTGGTTTCATTTAAGCGGTTTTGCATGCTTTCAATGGAAGTTTTCAATTCCTGGCAATCTCTTTGGACCTGTTTCATTCTTAGTAATTCATACGTAAATTGCTCTTGTAACGTTTCCACTTGTTTCCTATTTTCTTCTAATCTTTTATCTATTTCTTTTCTATGTGTATGGAACATTTCTTCCATTATAGTTTTCAGTTCATTTTTTGTCTGAGAGATCATTGCAGATATGTGGCTTATTTCTGCTTTAAGCTCTTCTATGGCCTGATGGAGTTGTTTCTTTATTTCGGATGCAATCGTTTCAGAACTTGTAGTTATGTGAATTCCTAGTTCCCCTGTATCCTCGCATGCAGGACTTGTTCTGGGTGGGGTTGAGTTCTGAGACTGCGTTTTGTTCTTCTGTCTTCCCATTTTTGGGTATCAGATTCAAAATATTGAGCAATAAATTACCCAGGCAGTTCACCAGGCAAGGTCTGTTGGAAAGCCTGCTGCAATGACTCCTTCTCTTCGGGAGAATGTCCCTTAAGCTTTCTGCTGAGAGTTCCGCTTAAAAGGATGGTCAGATGCTGGTTTGTGGGGTGAGCTACTCCCTACCAAGAGACCTGGGTAGGGCATGTAAAACCGCTCCCCTGCCGTCCCAGGGTTCCCTGCAGGTATGGGGACGGATCTCCTCCCCTACTCGTTGATCCGATTGGAGCGTGCAGATAGCTCACCAGTTTCGGAATCCATGCAGGCAGAAAGATTCCAAAGTGGCAATTTTTTGTTCTAAGCCCACGATCCGCTGCTCTCCGACGCTTCTGTTTCCTTGTTCTCTCCAGGTCTGGGGGAGGGAGTGGGATGCTCCACTCCTCTGTGCTCCTCACACTGCCTCGGCCACGGACTGCAGGCCGCTGAGGGCCTTGGCTGCAGGGGCCGGGACTGGAGCGTGATCCTGGTTCGGTGCTCAGATTTGGGCAGCCTGCCTGAGGAGCGCGGGTTCTGAGACTGCCCCACGCTGCAGCCGCTAAAAAGCCGATTTCTGGCTGCAGTTGCTGGCGAACCGCGCAGGGTTGGGAGGAGGGAGGGCCCGAGCTGCCTGTGCCCCCAGGGCCCTCGGACCCAGCCGAGCCACCCCCTGTCTGCCGCGCCAAGCGTCTCTGGTGCCCAGCGCTCCGGGCTTTCCTGTGTCTCGCCACAGCAGTTTGGGCTGCCCTGCCACGTCTCCTCCAGCAGCACAGAGAAACACGTTCAGTTTCAACTTCCCAGCCAAGGTCCCGGCATTCATGCTCGCCAAGCCTGTCTCGAGCTGGGGGTCTCTATCAGGGAGGATCCCTCCTTTGCTGCTCACCTGGTCGCCATTTTCTGGGAAGTCTTCGCCACAATTATATTCATGTTCTGAACTGAACTTCACATTATGAATATTCATGGATGTGAACAAATCATGGAATTATTGTACCACCATTTTAAGGGAACTGTAAAATTAAAAATAGCTTATTTACAGTATTTTTGCATGTGTTTTTTTTTCTTTATGCTTTAGATTGTATATTTGTGTCAAATATGTATAAGACTCACTTTGTTGGACTTATAAACAAATCCAACTTACAAATATCTTCCCAGGACAGAACTTGTTCTTAAATTTGGGCCTTACAGTACTTTAATACCCTTCAGTATTTATTTGTCTGTTTGAGACAGACTCTTGTTATGCAGTTTGGACTGGCCTTGAGCTCACTTTGTAGCCCAGGCTGGTCTTGAACTCACACCCATCTTCCTGCCTCAACCTCTCGAGTGCTGGGATTAACTAGGATGTTCTATCACGACTGACTAGAGGTAGGAGTATGTGAGGGGAGCTGGGAAGATGTTCACTGGAAAGTGCAGGTGCTCAGAAATGGACAACGCAAACAAAGCCAGATACAGAGTCAACCTGAAGGAGAAATCTACCGGATCGAGTTCCATATCAAGGGGTTTAGACAGGGAAGTGGGGACGCTATTGGACCACAGCACCCTTTATGCCACAAGTTCCTTTCCCACCTTTTTGGGAATGGGTCTTTTGTCTTGAAGGAAGGAGCCAGTATGAGAGTGGTGTCAGGAGCCCTGGGATAGTTTCCTGAACTATTCTGCATCTTCCATGAGACAGGGAGTCCTGGGAGTAAGACAGTCACCAGTGAAGGCACCAGAGAAACAAAGCCAGAGAATTCATGGTAGAATAGAGACAGAACTTGCACCACAGGTCCTCGGAATAGTAAAGAACAAGGGCATGGTGCTGATTAGGGACTCTAGAGCTGGCCACAGGGGGGGCCATGCCTCAAGCAGTTGCAGGTTGCAACAGGTGAGACCTGAGGAAGAAAGATAATTTGATCAGGTACTCTCCCTTTGTTTCCCCAGACACCTGGCAGTTTTGTGCCCACAGAATATTCCTCCCAGGGCCCACCACTTAATGCTCATGCAGGAGCACTAAGAGCCACTAAAGACCACAAGTCCTAAGCTCCACAGAGTTTGTGGGATGAATAAAAGAGGAAGGAGACACAGGTGAAGAGCTAGAGAGACATAGCTTAGCCAGAAATCATGATGCGGCGTGCTCAGCTGGGGCATTATAGAAAGTGAGCACAGGGTATAAAGATTAACGCAGAGGGAAGGGAGCAGAGGTCAAGAAAGCCTTTTCAGTAATCAGCAGAGGACTGGGTCCAGGCCCAAACATGCTGCATCCCCCAGCATCAAACTCACTGCAGGTGTCCAGTCATCAGGCAAAGGCAAAAACCTCTGGCTAGCCGCATCCACAGGGGCAAAACTGAAATTAGGCAGAGTTCTGCCTGTAGAGAGGAGGAAGAGAGGTGGGCTCAGAGGTCATATGGACCCCCACACCCTTTTACTCACTGGCAGGCAAGGAATAAATCATAGGGAGGACAGTGGACTGATAAGGGGGAAGAGAAAAAGCATTCTGTGGATTCAGTGATGCTCTGCATCCAGAGTGCAGCTTCTCCATTTGTGAATATTAGCGGGAGAGCACACTAGTTGATTTCAGTGTTTTTGTGTGCAATTTTCTTTCTTTTTCTCCTTTCTTTTCCTTTTCTTCTTTTGTTGTATACATATATATAAAAACATATGCACATATGTAAATATACACACATATATACATATGCAAACATATATATATATATACACACACATACATATATATACTATGTATACAGAGTCTGCCAAAAAATGTGTACACACTTCAAGAGTTTGCCATATTAATAAATGTCTGGAAGCTAATGGTCACCACTTTGGGCACCTTTTATAATTATAGAGGTCAAAGTAACTTTTATTAATTTTATGATATCTCAATAAATTTAGTATTGAAATATTTATATGCTTTTCTTTTTCTGATGTACAAATTTTTCAATGGACTCTATAATACTATACATTGCCTAATATGTGGGAGGTGTTTGCATATGTGAAAAGGAGAATAAGGAGTAACCAGTGCTTTAATCTAAATCGTACATTTCATGGGCAAGTCAGGGTAACACTGTGAAAACTGCGTAGAGAGGATGCAAACGTGAGCTTATTCTCAACATATTAACAAGCTCCAACCTTCTTAGAGCTTCCCTTGATCTTCAATTACTCTTCATTATCTCTGCATTCCCATCTCTCCTACTCCCACAAATATTCTCTCAAATCTCCTTTCCACCAGCTGTCCAGTCCAATTATAAAAGTAATAGCAACAAAGTTCAATCTCTTTTCTTTCATTTGTTGTTACCTCTTTTTTCTCCTTTTCTTCTTTCAGTATGTCCTTTCCTTCCTTCTTCCTTTTACTTCCTTCATGTTTTCATTTACATGATTGATGCATGGTCAGCTCTCTATATACCATTATAACTGGTCTTATTACCATGTGATGGATTTGTCAGATAGAGTCCATATTCTTGTGTTTGTCTAGCAAAGAGTTGCAAACCATACAACCAATGGTGAAGAAAAAGTAGCTATGTTTATTGAAGATCATGAACAGAGAAATGGTGCTGGTTTGATGAAAAAGACTCACTGTACTCCACACAGATAAATCAAGCTCCTGGGCTCAAAAGCACAAGAAAAAAGAAAGACTGTATGTGCTTTGGTCTGGGGTTATGTGTGTGCTCCTATGGTGGTAGCGCTCAAGTGAGAGGCAGGGACGGATTAGGGAGGGATGGCCTTAGGATAGTGCTCAAACTCAGCTGGGTGGAGGGGCATGAATTCCTCAGCCCACAAGACCCTATCTGTACTACTTACTAGTGCTCTTTCCTGGCAATGCTGTGATCGCTGTGACCTACTATTCTATGTTGAAGAGTTGTATAAATACCAACACATAACCAAAACCAAGATCACATCATTGGGAAATACAATAGCTAAAGAGATTTCCCTGATAGGGGCATAGTTTTTCTATTGTAATTTTTCATCAATCTTCAGGGCAAGCAAATAAACAAACAACAACAACAACAACAACAACCAACAGGACAATAGAGTTCAGCCTCAAAAATTTATTGACTCCCCACAAGCTGATCCCATTGGTGCTAACGTGGCGGAAGTAAAAACCAAAATGGGTGAAATGCTTGAAGGGATAAAAGAAGAAACAAAATACAGATCCATAAGATGTTCAGCAAATTAAAAAGTGATATAACTAAACAGATAAGAGACTTAATTAATAAAATAGTGATCATAAGGAAGACACAAAAATTTGGGTACCAAGAGGATATAAGGTATAAATTATCATTTTAGTAAAGAGTTGGAGACCATGAAAAGATATCAAACAGGAATCCAGGATATAAAAAAAGTTTATTGAAATTGTGGGAATCAAAAATTACCAGTGTGTCAGGCATGGTAATACATGCCTGAATCCCAGCACTCGGCACCCTGAGGCAGGAGGATCACTTTGAGTTCGAGGCCAGACTGGGCTACAAAGTGAGCTCAAGACCAGCTTGAGCTGCATAGCAAAAGCCTGTCTCAAAAAAAGGACAAAAAATTGGAAATTACCAGTGTGAAAGGAGAGTGTCAGAATTGGAAGATAAGGTAGATGTAGGAGCCTCAGGAGATCTTGGAAACTATCTAACAGCTGCTAGATGACTCAGAAGCTGGCCTAAGAATTACAGAAGTTAAAGAAAGATCAGAGGACAGTACAAAAGTATAAAATATTTGTTTAACAAAATCAAATGCTTCAGGAAAGCTGTAAGAAGGTTGGAGCCTGTTAATATGTTGCTAGTAAGCTCATGTTTGCATCCTCTCTACACAGTTTGTACAGTAGTAGAAAAATGTTCAAGTCTAGGGAACAAATTCAACTTCCAGGTAAATGAAACTTATAGAACCCTAAATATCCATAACCAGAAAAGAACTTCTCCATGACATATCATGTTAAAATATCAGAAGTACAGCACAAATATAGAATATGAAAAGCTGTTAGAGAAAAGCATCAAATAATTTATAAAGACATACATATCAGAATAACAGGAGCTTTCTCGACACAAACCTTCAAGGCCAGGAGAGCTTGGAGTGAATTTTTTTTTCCTTTTTGAGACAGTGTCTCACTATGAAGTTCAGCCTGGCCTTGAGCTCATTTGTAGCCCAGGCTGGTCTTGAACTCGTGATGATCCTCCTGCCTCAGCCTCCTGAGTGCTAGGCTTACAGGCATGTGTCACCAGGCCCAGCAAGTGAAATTTTTCAAGCACAAAAGAAAATGACTTTCAACCCAGGTTACTATATCCTGCAAAACTATCTTTCAAAACTGATGGAGAAATAAAGACTTTCCATGGCAAAAAGCACTTTATAAAAGTTATGATCACCAAACCAGCACTATAGGAAATATTTAAAGAAATCCTTGATGGAGAAAATGAGGCCAACAATAGCTAAGAGCCAAAAGCTGTGTAAATAGCTAAGCAAAAGAGAAAAATGAAGGA
Source organism: Dinomys branickii (assembly GCA_004027595.1). Classification (NCBI taxonomy): domain Eukaryota; kingdom Metazoa; phylum Chordata; class Mammalia; order Rodentia; family Dinomyidae; genus Dinomys; species Dinomys branickii. The sequence continues at coordinate 7,392 of PVLD010019603.1, forward strand.
ATCAGCACCAGAAAAATAATGCAATGACATGAATCAGTCAATAGCTACCAGTAGCAACTCTGAATGTAAATGATCTTAGCTTCCCAATCAAGAGACACAAATTAGAATATTGGATCAAAATCCAAAATCAAACTGGTGCAGAAGCAACTGTATGGTTCATGTACACAGAAACACATAATCTGAGTTAAAGGGTGGAAAACTATACCACATACAAATGGAACACCAAAGCAAGAAGAAATAGTATCCTATTTTCAGATAAAGTGTGTTACAAGCCAAAACTGATCAGAAGAGATGAAGAAGGTCATTACATAGTGGTAAAGGGAACAATTCAGCAAGAAGAGATATCAGTTGTAAATGTATATGCATCATGCACCCAATTTTATAAAACAAATACTATTAGACATAAAAATAATCAGATAAACATAATGAAGTCATAGTGTGAGATTTTAATTTTTCACTGTCACACCAGACCCTCTTCCAAAATTAAAGAAATATTAGAATTGAATCACAACTTTGAGTTTGACGCAGTAGATATTTACAGTGTTCCACACAACAATAGAATACACATTTTTCTCAGCAGCACATAAAACTTTCTCTAAAATAGACAACATTTTGGGTCACAAATCCTGCTTAAATAAGCACAAATGAATCAAAACATTATCACATTATAGTGAAATAAAACTAGAAATCAGTGTTGAGAGAAATCACAGACACTGTACAACACATGGAGATCAATTAATACAGTAATGAATAATCAATAAGCCACAGAAGAAATCAAAGAAAAAATTAAATAGTTCCTAGAATCAAATGTAATGCCAGCACAACATACCAGAACCTGTGGAACACATGTAGGCAGTCCTAAGAGGGAAGTCTGTAGCTGTGAATGTCCACATTAGAAAAATAGGGCAATCCCAGATAAATAACCTAGTAATGCATTGAATAGTTATAGAATAAAAGAGCAATCCAAATCCAAAATTTTAATAAGGAAGAAAATTATAAAGATAAGAACAGAAATTGTTGAACATGGGACAAAAAGACAATAAATCTTGGTTCTTTGAAAAGATAAATAAAATGAACAAACCATGAGGCAAACTTTCCAAAGGAAGGAGACTCATATCACTGTAGTTAGAAAGGAAAAAAGCAAAGTCACAACAAACACTATCAAAATTTAGAGAAATATAAATAACTACTTCAAAAATTTGCATTCCAATAATTTGGGAAATCTTGAAGAAATGGATAGGTTTCTAGAATGACATAAATTATCAAACCTTAATGAACATAGATACAAAATCCTCAATAAGATACTTTGCAAGCATAATATAATGAATCATCAAAAATATCACATATCATGACCAACTTACTTTTATACCAGGGACTCCAGGGTGGCTAAACATAGATAAATCAATAAATGTAATACACCACAAAAACAGAAGTAAGGATAAACATCATATGATTATCTGAATAGACACAGACAAAGTCTTTGACAAAATCTAATATCCAATGATGATAAAAATCTTGAATAAAATTGGTATGGAAGAACCTTATCTTAAATTCATGAATCATTTATGACAAATCCATTGTGATCGTCATACTAAATTGGGAAAAATTGAAAGCATTCCCAGTAAGAAGATAAGCATTTCTCTCACTACTTCTGTTCAATATAGTACTCAAAACTTTTGCTAGAGCACTCAGGCAAGAGCAAAATAAAAAGACTTGAATAGGAAAGAAAAGTCAAACTATACTTATTTGTAGATGAGATGATTCTTTACATAGATGATCTGAAAAGCTCCAGAGAGGACTCTTAGAACTAACAAGTAAAGTCATCAAAGAGGCATAATACAAAATAAACACAAGATAAATCAATACGAATTCAACAGAAAAGTCAATACCATTCAAATACACCAAGAATGAATGTATTGAGAAAGAAGTCCAGAAAACAATCTCATTAACAGTAGCTTCAAAATAAGTAAATAACCTAAACAAGGAAGGAATTAACCTAAACAAGGAAGAGAAAGACCTCCATCATGAAACTATATTGGTCTGAGAAAAGAGATTAAAGAACACAATAGAAAATGGAAAGACAAACCTGAGTTTGGATAGACAGAGCTAATTTTGCCAAGCTGCCTACATCCCCCCAAATTACATATGGATTTAAAGCAATTCCTGTTAAAATACAATCAGCTGCCCCCGAAAAAACTAGAAGAAACAATCCTAAAATTTATATGGAAGCTGAAGATGCTGAGGATAGTCAAAAGGACCTTGGGCAACAAGGAAGGGAGGATGCATTACAATCCCAGACTTTAAATATATGCTGGGAAAAGTTAACCTTTCTAACAAATGGTGCTAAGATAATTGGTTATCAATGTGCAGAACAACTAATATTGAACTATATTTCTCACATTGTACTAAAATCAAATCAAAATGGATCAATGACCTAGATATAAAAAACAGAAACACTGAATCTGATGGAAAAAAAAGATAAAACACTTGAAGACACAGGCATAGATGAGGATTCCCTGAACAAAACCCTGATTGCACAAGAAGTCATACCAAGAATCAACAAATGGGATTATATCAAATTAAGAATCTTCTGCATAGCAAAAGAAACAACCAACAGAGTAAAGAGACAATCTATAAAATGGAAAAAAGTTGCCAGCTACTTCTGGTGTGGACTAGTATCTAGAATATATAAAGACTTCAAAAAACAATTACACCATCAAAGATGAAAGACCCAATCAAAAAATGGGGACTTGAAGTAATAGGTACTTCTTAGAAAAAGAACAAATGGCCAGTAAGTACATGTAAGAAATGTTCATCATCTCTGACCATTAGAGAAATGCAAATCAAAATAACATTGAGAATTCACCTTATTCCAGGAATAATGACCATTATCTAGGACTCAAAGGAATCCCACATTGTCAGTGGGAATATAACCTAATATAACCACTGTGAAAATCAGTATACAGATTACTCAAAAAACTAAAAATAGAAATTCCATTTGACCCAGCTATAGTTCTTTTGAATATCTTCCTGAAAGACCTAAGGCCATGATATTACAGCAATACATGCACACCTGTGTTTATAGCAGCATAATTCACAATGGCTAAATCATGGAAGCAGCTTATATGTCTATCAACAGATGAATGGATAAACAAAATGTGATATATATATATATATGTATATATACACACACATACAGTGGAGTACTACTCTGCCATACAGAAGTATAAATATGAGTCATTTATAGTGCAATTCATGGATCTTGAGACCATAATGGTAACTGAAATAAGTCAGTCACAAAAGGTTAAATGTTGGTTGGTTTCTCTGAGACATCCATAAAATAAATAATTTAAAGTTTAAAATAAAATGCTATGTTAAACAGCAGGGAGGTAGATTCCGTAGAGATAGGAAGGGGATCTAAGCAGGGTGGGAGAGAGGAGATTTCGGTGGGGGTAGGAGAAGTAAAAATGATCAAAAGTGATGTATGTATGTACCAGTCCCCCAAAGCAAATGTAATCACTGTGTATCACAGCATATACATACTAATAATAATTTTTAAAATATCACTGAGAGTCAAATTATCAATATTTTACAATCTTTGATCATTGATAACTGACTGAGGCTTTAGTGACTCTGCACTGTGTGGAAGCGCACGATGAGGAAATATTGAAAATAATTCTTTAGTTTTGGCCTCTAATCTGAACTTGTTTTTCCAACAATCTACCAAGCAGACCAATCTTGAGTTGGGATATAGGACTTGCCTTTTCCTTACCTCTCTCCCATCTCCCTTATCTTGACGATTTCCTAAATTACCTAGACTGTCAAGTATTTGGTAATGCCTGCATCTCTTTGGCCAGTTCCGTGGAAGTCTGCCACTTAGATCCCTTCTGTCAACCTTTGGCCCCAGGTGGGGTTAATAATTACTATTGAACCCCAGTTTCTATCATGTTTCATGCTTGGCTGAAGAGTCACCCTCAATATTCTCAGCACTTGGACTCCTGTTACCTCTCTTTCTGTAAGTGAAATACTGCACTGAATTAATTACAAAGTAGAAAAAATAGTTGTTTTTTTGCATTTCTCTCTAAAATCTGTTAAGCCCAAACTCTTGAGATGAAGGCTGGGCATGTGGTCTATAATCCCAGTCCTCCAGAGGCTGAGGCAGGAGGATCCTTGTGACTCGAGACCAACCTGGACTACAAAGTGAGTTCAGGGCCAGTCTGAATGGAATACTGAGAACCTGTCTCAAAAAGACAAAAATAAACAAACTCTTGAGGTGAAACTTTCTTTAAAATAGAAGGTTTTGAACTCTTCAGATGTTAGCAAAAAAAAAGGAATCAGGTTTTGGTGTTACCAGATTCTGGGTTGCTGGAGTTTCCTTTAGAGGTGATTTCTAGGTTCTTTCTGTCCTGGAAAAAGAATTCAATGAAATAAGCATAAACAATGGCAAAGTTTCACATTTATTAAAAAAAGGAGAGTAAGGGTAAAATGGACTCTACAGAATGAGCTTGGGCCAAGTAAAAAGGGAAGAAAAAAATCCAGCTCACATTGTAGGGTGGGCTGTCATGAAGAGGCACCACAGCGAGCACCTACTGGCAACCGTTTCTTTTCCATATTTCCCACGCTGTCCTCATGTCTAGGTAATCCTACAAAAAACCTGCTCGAGTTCTCACGAAACGCAGACTTCTAGAACTGTTTTGTGCATGTGTTCCAGGATCTTGTCACACCTCCTTTCCCAGTCCTCCCTTCCTGTCTCACTGGGACAAGCTCTGACACTATTTCACAGCAATGCTAGACAGTCATTGGAAACATGCCCCCAGACTTAAGAACCAAGAGCTTACTGACTATAAATAAGAGCTGTGGGATAACTTGAATCACCCACAGGAAAGTTATCCCATGAGGAAAGTTTTGGGAAAAGAGGACAGGCCATGTTTCTGCTGGACTGGTTGAGTTTAGTAGTCTGGAAAGTTTATATATAAACAGAAGACATAGGAGCTGGGGGTCAGCTGGCTAGGCTTTTGTGTCAAGGTTTGACATAACTGAGGAATACAGAATAGTCTTTTGTTGATCCTGACAATAGCTGACTAACTTCCTTGTTTCTTCTCCACTCCACTCTCTAGCTTTTGTAATTAAATTCAGGACATCTCAGAATTTTTCTTTTTTCAAGGCTGTCTTGGTTGTTTCATCTCCCACATGAGATTTGATTCGTCTCCTTTGATTCTGGAGCTTACTTTAATTATAACACCTGTATCAATGTACTGCCCTCATTTCTTTGTAAGGCTGTCTACCCCATTGTACTGAACTCTTCTTTATGGTCAAGAACTCCGTTTTTATTGCTCGGTGTTTTCCTGAGCGCCGAATGTAATAACCAGTAGATAACAGATACTATAGAGACTTAAAAGATCTTCTCTCTCCTGTTCTCTATTCCTAACTTCTGTCACCCCAAATTCATGAGACCAGAAATGGGGCAGATAAAGGGGCAAAGGCCTGAACAAAACTGAACAAATGAAGAAACTGACAGCCATGTGAGAGAGTCTCAAGGGAAGCTAGAGTTGCAACAGACAAAGAGCTGTTAAAATCCATTGGTGATGGGAAGCAGCAGCGAAGAAGCCACCTGCTGGTTCTTGCACATACTCTACTTCTTTGCTCTCCAGGGAGCAGTGTATAAATTTATGGGTTCGGGTACTTTTGTGGAGTCCTTTTGACCCCGTCCTCTGATCTTTCTAATAAAACGCACACTCGCTTGTTCCCTACTGCTTGCTGTATCCTGTCACTTCATTTTCTTTGGACATTTTAGAAAAAGAATCCAGAGGGGAAGGAGCTGATTACATCTTTGTCACCCAACATGGGGCACTCATCTTCTCTACAGACAGGTGTGGTGGAAAGGCCAGGCCACATGGTCACAGCTCACACTCTTTCTCTGTCCCTTTGTAGAAATCCAAGAAACAGGGTACTCTGCTGACCAGTTCAAGAAGCTCTTAGAGCAGCTGCCACTCTCAAAGCAGAGGACAAATTCCCCAGCAGCTCCTGGTCAATCCCCCACTGAAACCAGTGGGAACGTTAGCCAGACAGGGAACCAGAATTCTTTCTGGTGCATGGAACTGGTTAAAGCTGGGAGCTTGGTGGCACTGAAAAGACACTCAGAGGAAGCTGAGCTCTGACAGCCTGGTTGGGCAACCAGAAGAGAGGTCTTCTCTTGCCTGTCATCCCCGCCTGCACCTTTCTGTGAGCTCAGAGATCAGCTTGGTGATCTCTAGGTATCCCATCTTTCCCAGGATGACCTGAGACTGGTACAGGAAAATAAAAACTCCCAACCTGATGATATCTGAGATGAGTTCCTGTTCTCTAAAATTGAAGAATGAATTTTAGGAGCAATGGAGGTTAAGAGCGGAATATATTTATTAAGGGAAAGAAAGCTTCTGTCCAAGAGAGGGACAGAAGGGGGGCCCAAGTGGGTTACTCCCAGACTCTGTCTTTTCTAGGGACTTTTATAGAGAAAAACCATGAGGTGAGGCGAGTCCAAGGTAGGGAAAAATGGATAAAACTATGGCTAGCCAATAAGAATTGTTCAGATAAAATTGATTAAATTGAGATCAAGTGGGGAAGCGAGTCATGTAGAAAGTGGGCTAGAATACAGAACAGGGGCTTTTCCTGTAAGGGGTTGGGTCAGTGACTCTTCAAGGTGATCACTACCTGTTTAGAATATCAACCCCTGATGTTTACACCTAGGGAGGTATGTGGGTGTATTTGTTTAGTCTTTTGTCTTGAGGTGCACCCACAGGTATCTCATCTTTCTTGTTGGCTCCTTTGAAGGCCTGGCCCTGTCTGACTGCCTATAATATTTCTATCTAACTCAGCTGCCTAGAACAAGATGACACTGTCAGAGCCTTCTCTTAAGCCTTCCTTAAGAGTTGAGCTACAAGTTTGGACTTTTTTCTCTCCACTAGTATGACAGATCCTTCTCTTCAGATATGTCTTGATACATTTACTGGGCCAGGAACAGGTTAGCAGCCTAGCCCAAACTTCTAAGTTCCCTAGTCCCTGAGGTCCCTGATACTCTGGCTCCCACCCTAACTCTCATAGTCAATATCTAACAAGCAACCCCCTAGATTCCCTGAGGAAGGTTTGCTAGGACAAAGGCTGACGTGAAGAAAGTCCTTCTCACACCAAGCCCTTTTATCAAGTCAGCTCATGCTAGTTAGTTTTGGAACTCGGTGGACCACTCCCTTTAGACTCTGGGTTACTTTTGTAAACGAAAGTTTGTTGGCAGCGCTGCCCCTCTCTCGGGGAGGTTGGGCTAAGAATATCTTTATGAGGGCTTTCTGTCACTCCTGAGCACCCTCAAATTTACTCAATCCAAACCCAACTATCCACCGTAAGGATCAGCCACGGGCACACCTTCCTGGGACAATGAGTCAACACAATGCAATTAAGGTTGACCTTCCCAAGGAATGGGGATCTGCTCGCTTGCCATCGCAGGCAGAGAGGGATGGAGAAGAAAGGAGTAAGAAGAAATATAAGGTGAGGACCTTACCTCATAACCTCTTACAGAAAACACAGGGCCTCAGAAGGAGTGGGCTGCCCATGTCCCCAGCCAGGCCAGAGCAGTTTACCAAACAGTTTGCCGTTAGTACAAAGGACCAGCTTACAAAAGCAGTTTGCCTTTAACACAGGAGAACAGCTGTCAGAAGAGTGATTTACTATAGTGGCTCCAATCAGAGATTAAGATAAACCATCAGTCTAATCCTTCTTTAAACACTACTTGCCTTCACAGTGTAAAGAGGTGTTGTTTTCACCGTCTCCTCTTACCAGTGTTCATTTATTACAAGAGATCTCTGTGCTATTTTGTCCCTGCTAAAAAGGTTCTGACTAGTCTTATAATTATAAACATATAACTCTAACAGATTATTATAGTTTAACTTGGCCAATACTTTTAAGAGTGCATTCTGATTTAAAGTAATTGTTTCATGTGCCTGTGTTTGTTTCTCGTTTGTTCATTTAAACTGATTAAGGTACCTAAAATTGCTTTGTTAAAGCTTTTTGAATTCATATTAATTTTAGTTTAAAAAAATTTTTTTCTGGCTCTTTCGGGCCTTCCATAGAAAATGGTTATCTGAATTTTTGGAAATAGCCAAGCTCATGTAATACATTAAAAAATAAGAGCTAAAGGGCTGATATGGTGGCTCACACCTGCAATCCCAGCACTTGGGAAGCTGAGGCAGAAAGATTGCTGTGAGTTCAAGCCCAGCTTGAACTGCATAGTGAAACCCTGTCTCAAAAAAAAAAAAAAAAAGGCTAAAGGGCTAGAGACTTATATGGGACTTACAAATAAAAGCCTTAAAGTTTGATAGCATAAAGGTTACTTATGATTTAAATTAATGTATATGTTTCTATATGCCAATTTTCAGAAATATGTCCCACTTTGTTTGGCTTATAAATAAATAGACACTCATGGTGTTAGCTCAAATGCTTTTTGGTTCACGTAGCTTACAAGTGGGCCAATTTGAATGAGTTGATAAGAGTAAAGATATCTTTAAAGTTAGTGACATGTTTTCACTCATGCCATTAGTTGATCAAAATGATATAAAAGTTGGTTTTATAAATACAATGCCTATTGTTCTCTGTATACTATAAGAGTTTTTAATTGGTTGAAAGATAATATGTACATAGTTTAAGAAGTGTTAACTTATTCTTTTTGTTATAAATGATTCTCATAAGTCATAAAATAATTGTTAAAATAAGTAGGGACTCCTTGGACTTGGGAAAATTAATGGGCAAGACTCCCCTCTATGGATGAAAGAGCAGCTGCCTGAACCAAGTTATTTAATTTTTACCCATTGATAGAATGTCAGTTTTTTCCCAAAGGCTTATGGTAACACACCCCAATAAATGTTATTAAGTATATTATTATAATATATTGAAGTTAGTTATAATTAAAAGGTTAAATTTTCTCTGTACAAAACAATAGGACTTTCTTAAGATAGTAAGATGCTTTTGGTTAAATTTACAAAATTAGATTTAAAAACAAGGCTTCCAGCGGAGCATGGGGACACACTCCCACAATCCCAGCACTTGGGAGGTTGAGGCAGAAGGATTGTCACAGTTCAAGACCAGCCTGGGCTATAAAGTGAGCTCAAGACCAGCCTGAACTGCATAGCGAGACCCTGTCTCAGAACAAAAAAAAAAAAGACACAAAAAACCCCAAAAATACCCACAAGGGTTCTACATTGTGTTTAGTTTCTTGTTTTTTGTTGTTAAACTTTTAATTATTAGAACTGAATTTTAAAAGTTAAGCCACATGTTGACTTAAAAACTGTTTTCAATAATCAAGTTTATGATGGTTAGAGAAACAAGATATGATATCAATCTAAGCTTTACAGTGAAGTTTATAGGTCAGGCGTGGTGGTGCATGTCTGTAGTCCCAACACTTGGGAGGCTGAGGCAGGAGGATCGTTGTGAGTTCAAGGCCAGCCTGGGCTACAAAGTAATCTCAAAGCCAGCACTGCATAACAAGACCTTATCTCAAAAAGGCCAAAAACAAAATAAATAAAAAATAAAGTTAAGTTTACAGAGTTAAAACTATATAAGTTTAATGCATAACAAGTAAGTAGTGTGTGTTTTATTTTACATATCTTTTAGTTCTTTTTATTTTTATTATATATCTAGTTCTTAAACATATAAAATGACTAAAATTTGACATCTCTCTCTGAGTTTGGTTCTGCCATTTGAAATTTCATCTACATCTATTGGCTTTAATTAAGCAAACAATTTTTTTTCTTTCCCTTTTTTTTTTTTTTTTTTTTTGCCTTTTTGAGACAGGGTTTCACTCTGCACTTCAGTATGACCTCAACCTCGCTTTGTAGGGCAGGCTGGCCTCAAATTTATGGTGATCCTCCTGCCTCAGCCTCCTGAGTGCTGGGATTACAGGCGTGTGCCACCATGCCCAGCAAACATTTTGTCACTGTAAAAAATGAGATTTACTTGAATACTGCATAACAAGTCTATTTGTGGTCAGCAGCACTGTTTCCTAAATGTGTATGAGCTCTAAGGTGTTCTTTAATTTTTGTCAGTGTGGTTACACCCTGTAAGCCTGTTTAATTCTGCCTTTAGTGTAAGAATAAAGTAAATATATATAAAATTTTGTGTATAGCTGTTACAGTAATTATATAGTTATAATAATATAGTTTTTATATATTAGTATAATTTTGTATATACATATCTTTTCCCAAGCCCTTCACAGATACAAAGCTGAGAAAACAACATATTAATCTCATTACACTGGTGATTTTCTAACTAAAGTTGTTTGTGGTCATAAAGCTTATTTATAATTGTTATAGTATTATGTTATAACAGTATGTAACTTATAGCTGTTATGAGACATCTCCAGACTTTTTAAACTTTCCATGAGTTTCCTACATATGTCATAGGTCTCTAAATATAAAGACCTTTAGAGTATGTTTTTGAGTAAAGCCTGGCTGTTGTGTACAGCTCCTTTCTCTTGCCTTCCTAATCTGTTAGGGAAGGCTAAATGGCTATATGCCAGGAACAAGGGTGTTTCTTCTGTATGTAGACAACAGATCACTGTATGACTGGAAAATATGCCTGGGCTAATCACAACAAAAAGTGAGACAGGTTGCTGCCTAGCCTTGGTGTTGGGGTGGCTGCACATGCAGTGTGACTTTAAGGTAAGGCTGGTGGCCCACACAGCCTGACTTTGGGGGGCCTAAACAGGACCCTGAATTTCCTTTTCCTTTTATCCCTCCCTAGAAGTACACAGCAGAGGTCGTAAAGACATGCAGTTCACCTTAAATGCTTATAAGTAGCTCAGTGTTTGTGCTAAAAACTTCACCTTTAGGTATATAAACTTGGGGCCAGTTTAAAGGGTTTTAGAAGGTTGATTTTTCTTCAGTTAAAAGGATAAAACACAAGATCTCAAACTTGACTTTATAATAAAGAGAAAGATAGTGAACAAATATCCTATTTAACAATCTGTGGCCCTTTAGGATGATAAGATATTTTATACTAATAAAAATTTAAATATACTTTTTAAGAACAAAACAGAATGGTTGTAACCTAAAAATGTCAACATTATGTCAACATACTTATTCTAAAATGTTATGTTTACTCTTGATTTCAAAATTTTCTGGTAAGACTTTACTGTTATAGTAGTCTGTGTAAGTTTAACTTCTAAGGCAATCATGGTTACAAAATATCTATAACAGTTCTCTAGTCACACTCTATGTTTCAAGGTGCTTGTTACCCAGATAAACTTACAGTAGTTAAACTGATGGCTCCCACTTCAATGCTGATGTAACTGACCTGCTGAGTGTTCAATAACTGAGGCTTAGAGACTAAAATTGAAAAAGGTAGCTGCGATAAAGGGACAGTGAACTTTGTGGCCTTGGATTTCCAAGGTCAAGAAGGATATAAAGAGACTTTTTAAAATAAGAATTTACAACTCTGGTGAGTCACCCAACCTCTTGAGAAGGGAGATGGTTAGCCCACAGAGGACAGGAACTAACTGATGTACATTACGCTAAAATGACAGTTGCCAAAGTAGAACATCTCCCATGCTTTCAAAGGAAGCCATATGGTCAAACAAGACCATGATTCATCCTGGTAGGTGGACATGGTACAGGAGCTAAGAAGATTTGTTCATGGTCCCAAAAGTAACATTTAGGGGTCTTAACTGACTTTAATATAGAGATTAATTTTGATTAATACAGGTCCCATTTTAATTTGTTCTTCAATGAAAGGAGAAACATATAAAAAATAAGGTATGTAAAAATTAATAATAATTCATGCTACTTCTATAAGGAGGAGTTCAGCTACCATACAGACCCTTGCTCAGAGTCCAGCTATACCTATAGCTCGTTACTGTTGTGGTTCAATTAGGTGAAACGGCCACAACAGCTATATTAGTTCAACAAAAGTCTTTTAATTCCTTAGCTAAAATCGTCTTTCAAAAGCACAAGACCTCCAATATGCTAACAGTTAAACCTAAAAATCTTACACACTTACAAATAACACTTGCTATTTTTAAATTAATAATTCACCACAGATAACAGGACCTTAAAAAGTCAAACTGATAATCTCCTAATTGCCAATAACGGAGAGGCTAGGACTCTTCCTAAAATAAAAATGTCAGTTTTATGCCAAGCAGTCTGCAGTAGTGAAAGACACAGCACACATAGGTATAAAACTCAAAAATCAAGGTGCTTTGTGGTTATTTCAGCAGTGCATATAAAATCAGGCTGTCTCAGTTGACACCTAAGCCTCAGTCTGTGGTAACTGTATGATGTTTCACAAGTTTTATCTATAGTGGTCCCTTGGTTTCCAAGGGTAACTAACTGGTTCCAGGACCCCCGCAGAACAATAAAATCTGCAAGTGCACAAGTCCCTTACATAAAATGATGCACTATTTTCATATAACCTGTACAACACCTCCTGTACACTTTAAGTCATCCCTAGATTACTTGTAATACCTAAGACAAGCTTAATGTTAAGTAAAATATTTTGACCCAATATTATTTATGCAACAGTAGCAAAAACAAAAGTATGTATATGTTCATTACAGGGATAGTTGTTTTTCAGATATTTTCATACTATGGTTGGTCAAATCTGAGGTGTAAGACTTGTAAATGTACAGTTAACACTACAGATGGAGACACAAACAGATTCTCTGATGGGCAACTCCTCCTGACTTCCAGACCTCACCAGGGTGCCATGCCTGCTGCCCTGCCAGGGCCCTTTCTCAACAAAGAACAGCTTCAGTGAAGGACACCCAGGACCCCTGACAGCAGTCAGAGGCTGCCTCTGCAGAGGGAGAGTGAGACCAGAAAATGAATAGACAAAGGCAAAAATCTTGAGAAAAACTAAATAAACTTAGTAAATTAACAACCACATGAGATAGTCTCAAGGGAAGCCAGGGTTGCCAGAGACGAAAAACTTAAAAATCTGCAGGTGGTGGGAAGCAGCAGGAGAGAAGCCACCTGAATTTTGGCACATACTGTGGCCCTTGGCTGAAAATCAACTTCTGGATTCTGGTGCTTCCTTGGAACCCTCTTGCCACCTTATCTGCTGAGGGCTGTTTTCAGTTCTTTCCAGTAACACACGCACAGATAACAGCTCTTCCTCACGACTTACTGTATTCTGTTGCTTCAGTCTTCATGGCCTCATAACAAGAGCCCAGAAGGGAGGGAGCTGGTTGCAATGACAGCATCATTCCTTCATAGAGATGTTGGCACTGAGCCACAGTCCTTTTGCTGCCTCAACTCCTATGATTATCTTGGTGAAGTCAATGTCCCAATTATTGACTCATTTTGTACCCTGACTACTCAATTCTTTGTCTCTCAGAATGAAAAAGGAATAAAAAAGTTTCAATGTGTGGTAACAATTTCTTAGACCTTGGGAAGGGTCCTACTAATATGTTATTAGAACTGAAATTCCAATGAGTTATTGCCTATTTTTTGATAAGTACATGCTTGTTTACCTTATAATTGTTTACCTTCACAGAGAGTGGCACATGTACATAACACATTTTAATTTTTTTCCATTCCCTTTTCCCCTCCTTCCCCTTCTCTCCATTTTAAAAATTCTATTTATTTATTTATTTAGTCTGTTTGAGGCAGGGTCTTACTATGAAGTTCAGACTGTCCCTGAGCTCACTTTGTAGCCCAGGCTGGTCTTGAACTCACAGTGATCCTCCTGCCTCAGCCTTCCAAGAGCTGGGATTATAGACATGTGCCACCACACCAAGCTTTCCATTTTTTTTAATTTTAAAGAGAATAAAAAATAATAAAAATGATACAGAATTTCAAAACAAGATGATAGGAAATCAACAATGGTTATTATATTGCATATTGTTTTCTAAGTAGTTGCTCAGATTACCAGATGTAGACATGTAAAATTGATCAAACAATATAAGTACTAACTGTTACTTTCAATGAACTAAATTAGTAATACTATTATCTGAGCTATATTGTTAATGTGTGTGTATATATATATATACCCACTCCTTTGTTGGTGAACATATAGGGAAGGTCCAAGGTAGCTATTATGAATTGTGCTGTTATAAACATGGATATCCCTGTATCACTGTACTATGATGTCTTGAACTCTTTCATGGGAAGTTGGAAATGGGATATTTAGTTTTAGTTTTTTGAGAAATCTCTATACTGATTTCTATAGTGGTTATACTAGTTTACATTGCTACCAACAACCTAGACAACATCCTTATCCCTTTTTCCCTCCCTCTGCAGTTTGGCAAACATTTATACGGCCATTAGAGAAATACAAACAAGGGCTAGGGATATAGCTCAGTGTGCAAGCGCCTGCCTGGCAATCATGAGGTCCTGAGTTTGATTCCCAGTACCAAAAAAAAGAGACAAATACAAATTAAAATAACACTGAGATTCTACTTTACCTGAGAAAGAATGGCCATCATCAACACATCAAGTTCTCCCCTATTCATGACATTAAAACCAAGTAAAACTATGTTATGTCTAGATGGACCGTACTTTATTATCTAAGCCACAACAAATGTGGTAATATCTGACTTTTAATCAGATTGTTTAGTCTATTCACATTTAATGTTGTTCCTGATATATTTAAATTTATATCTGCCATCTTGCAATTTATTTTCTGTTTTTTCATGTATTTCTTTTTTCTCCTCCTCATTCCTTTTCTGGCTCCTCTGTTCCTTCCTTGCTGTATTCTTTTGTATTGAAGGGATGATTTCCAGGAAATTTTTACTGTTTTTTGGAACCAGCCTCAAGAAAAAAGCAATTCCTATTCTTCTGTAGGATGTGCTGTGGGAAATGTGGCAGCCATCTTTTAACTATGACAGGATCGTCCCAACCCTAAAGGAAGATGATAGCAACCTGATGATTTTGTGCCTCCAGAAAACTTCTGAATTAACTAAATCTTGAGCCACTATACCTTCAAATTTCTTACTATTTAGGTAATCAGTGTCACTTTTGCTTAAGGCATTTGATTTGGAAGCTTTAATACAAGTAGCTCAAAGCACCTTAAAGATTTGAAAATAGATACAAGTATTTCAGAAAGAGATTAGTGGCCAGGCGTGGTGGCGCATGCCTGTAATCCCAGCACATAGGAGGCTGAAGCAGGAGGATCATTGCAAGTTGGGGACCAGACCAGCCTGTCCTACAAAATGAGCTCAAGGCCAGCCTGAACTGCATAGTGAGACCCTGTCTCAAAAAAGGCAAAAAACAAGAGAGAGATTAGCAAAGTATAGGACTGTCTTATACCTCATACAGTGTAGTTTACCACTGACCTCTCTGAACCTATACTGTTCAAATTGATGATTAAACTCTTGAAATGTGGCTAGTTTGAGCTGAGAAGTTCTGTAAGGGAAAACAAATACCAGAGTTTTGTTTATTTGTTGCTTTATTTATTATTTTGTGGTATTGGGCACTGTTCTAGTCCTAGCCCAAATACGAGGTTATTGAAGATTTAGATAAAGCAAGAAATTCAAATTTTTCTGATAATTTTAATTGATTGCACATTGAAATGACATATTGGGCTAAACATATTAGTAAAATATATTAGTAAAATTAAGTATATTTTTCATTTTTGTTGCAGCCATTGGCATATGTAAAGTTATATATGTGGATTCCTATCATATTTCTAACAGCACTAATATGGATAGAATCTAAGAGTTCTCATGTCCGTTTCCAGCTGAGAGATGGTAAGTACTTCCTGGTAAAGATTTATATTGACACTTTTTTAGTTGCTTTTTAAAAAAGTATAGTATTTGATTTTTTGAGGCAAGTTCTCACTGTGTTATCCAGGTTGGCCCTGAACTTGTTATGAAGGCTAGTCTGGACTTGAATGTGAGATCCTCTTGCCTCAGCCTTCTCTGAGTTCCGGAACGATAGGTAGGCACTACCACACCTAGATATATTGGTACTTTTAAGATGCTACTTATAAGGCACCATTCAAGTACTATTTACAAATTGGGAAATGACTTGAAATTACAAAAGTGGTAACCAATATATATATTTTTTCTTGAAAATTCCTGAACATTCCAAGCATTTAGTATTGATGATATGGAGTCCAATTTGCCTAAATTCAGGATTTTGGTACCAGACTCTATAAACATATTTTTCCTATCTTTCCCTTATTTCTGAGATACTAATCAGAATATAGAGACAAACGTTTATTGCAGTTTTTATTCTTAGATAAGAAACATTAAGTGCGTCTCATCCTAAAACGCTAGATGTTGAGTTCTATACTAGGTTATGTTTCTACTAACAGAACAGGCTAAATTAAAACTTGATCTTTAATATATAATTCTCATTAGCAAAAGCAGAATGCAGCCAGTGTTAGGGGTTAAACCGTTCTTCCCGGAATTCATAGGCTGAAGTTCTAGCCCCCAGTACTTCAGAATGTAACTCTGGAGATAGGGCTTCTGCAGAGCTACTTAAGGTTAAACGAGGCCACGGGAGTGGGCCCTAATCCAAGATGACTGTGTCCTTTGAAGAAAACAGACGCACCAGCCAGAGCAAAGGTTTTGCAAGGACACAATGAAAAGATAGCCTTCTGCCAGGCAAGGCGTGAGCCCCCAAGAGAAACCAAGCCCGCCCTCCCTTTGGCCCTGGGCTTGCTGTCTCCAGAACGTGAGAAAATCATTTTCACTAATTCAAGACACCCAGAGTGTGGTATTTCGTCAGGGCGGCGCCAGTAAGTTATAGTCTGATATGACCTCTCTGTGTTTTCATGTAGATCCGACAATGTGGGTAAACCACACTTTTTCTGTCATGCTTGCTGGTGAAAGGATCACCATGTAAAAGTGCTGTTTGTCTTATATTAGTATTGCTTCCCAATATGTCAACTTTGTAATTTAAAAAAATAAAATAGTTGAATGTACACTGATCTTAAATATGCACGTCATGGCTGAATATCTGGGAGAGCAAACTTTCACATTTTAGGGTTGAAAATCTTTGCATTAACTTTTTATCTGGGCAATAATTTGTGTAGATTTATGTTAATTTCACTCAACAAAATATTTTCTACTGACACCTAGCGATGCATTACAGATGCATGGCTATAATGCTGTTCATGTGTCCATTATATATACAGAACCAACAGTAATATATCACTACTTTCCACACACTGTTCTCTGTACTTTACATAGATGATCTCATTTAATCTGTGCACTTTCTCAGAGTTCATTTATAAAACTGTCTTTAATAATGCAGCATATTTCTGGAACTTGAAACCAGTAGCTGAAGCATTTGGAGAGAAATGTGCAGGCTTCAAGGTTAAACTAAAATCTTCAATTTGACATCTGAGAAAGTTCCATATAAAAATCAATAACAAAAGAAAAATATTTTGGATCACTTAGAGTGGTATGAAATAATAAAATATTGGATGTTTTTCTTGGGGCAGAAAGCATGTCAACCTTCAAAAGTAGAAAAAAAAGACTCCACATGTTCAATTATAAACTGAAATACAGTTGTCGTCTGTCATGTCTCTCTTTTCTCCAAAGAATCTAGTTTAAGATTAAGATTAAATACACATCCAACAGACCATATACTACACGTATTTGTTGCCGAATATGGATGTCAAAAGACTTTCGTTCAAGCAGACACATAATTTGGAAATAGCATATTATTTATTATAATATTTTATCAGTAAATTTTAGGAGATTCCAAATATAAATAAATATAATTTTTAAGTTTAAATCTTCAGAAACAAGAAATACAACTTCCTTGGGCACTTTAAGGTTAGATTTTCAGTCAGTATTTAAGAATGTGTCTCCAGGCTGGGCGTGGTGGCCCACACCTGTAATACTAACACTTGAAAGGCTGAGGCAGGAGGATCGCTGAGTTCAGTGTCAGCTTGGGTTACACAGTGAGCTGAAAGCTAGCCTGAAGTACATGGCAAGACACTATCTCAAAAAAAAAAAATGTGGATTGATTGGCATGGAAATGAATAGCAGGAGAGCACAGGTCAAGGACTAAGCCCTAAAATAACACAATCAAGAATAAGTATGAAAAAGGCATGGCGATGCACACCTTAATCCCAACATTCTTGGAGGCTGGGGCAAGAGAGTTGATCTGAAGCCAGGCTGAGCAATTTAGAGACTTTACTGAGCCCCTGTCTCAAAATAAAAACTGAAGAGGGCTGGGGATGTCCTTCGGTGTGAAGGACCTAGGTTCAATCCCCAGTAAAACAAACAAACAAACAAATAAATAACATCAGCAGTGTGGTTTTTACCTTCAGGAAAAATAATTTTATATTGGCCAAAAGTGAAAGAAATCTAGGAGTAGTTATATTTAAATAAGATTTTAGTTTTACTTTTTATGATCATACAAAGTGGAAGGGGCCAGAAGACCTACAGCTAATGGAACATAAATGTGGGTTAGTAAAGTGCCTGTGGCTGAAATTCACTTGTAGGGTTACTCCTGCTCAGCAGAAGTTCAAGGTTACCAAGGTGCTGAGGTAGAGGAAGGTAGGAGTAGCTCAAAGGAGGGCACTTAGGACATTTAGACTTCCCAAGGGCAGAGAAGCCGAAGAGTTTAAAACAGGTGCATCACAGAACAGTGCTTATGCTCTTTATGCTTAGATTAATCTCTTTGTATTCTTAATACAATAAGTTCAGATAGTTGTTCTACCAAGAAATTAAGCATATCCGCCAAAACACATCTCCTTAAAGGTTCATTCAAGCCCGCAGTTTTTTTCTAGGCATGCCCTCGGAAGAACTTACCGCCACTAGGGTGCAGCAAAGATTGCTCCTTGGGGAGTACCAGCTTCGAGTTTCAGTCAAGGATAAGCAACTGCGTTTCCACAGTGCTTTCCAATTGATGAAGTGCTTGGATTACACATTTTCGCTATTACCATTGAAGGATATTCTATTGATTTTTTCCACTATGCTGAGAATTGAACCCAGGGTCTCTGCGCCGAGCTACATTCCAAATCTCTTTTTAAAATTTTTGTATTTTGAAACGGTGTTTTTCCTAGGCAGGACTAACTTTTGATTCTCCTGGCTCAGCCTCCTAGAGTGCTAGGATTACAGTCATGCACAACTATGCCCAACTAAGGGAAACTGTATCCTTACCGCTGTTTTCAAAAGCAGAAAGTAAAAAACTTAGAAAAGTTCAACATCACAGTGCTAGGAAGTGTCAATCCTCAGATAATTAGACGCAGAGAGCTCATCACATGGTACCTTCCCAGAGCAAAATTTCAGCCTGGAAAGGTTGTCATTGAAATTTTTAATTCTAATATCTTCCATTGATTCTCCATCAAGGTTTTTATTACTGCGGGAAGGTATTTTATTGTTATTGTTGTAGAAGAAATGTGATACTCTCCACTGACATTCATTCACACCTAATTTTAGAAATTTAGGTTCTTTTAGAAATTTCAGTGTAATTGTTAATCTAAAAGGTGTTAGGCAAATATGATTCAATGGTGGAAGGGTTAAATTTATCTCTTATTTTCTATCTCTAACTTTGAGTGTATTTTTAACATTTTCTCTTTTCTATTTCCTTTAACTTGTGCTTCTAAAAATCTTTTTGATGAAATCCATAAACTTACCAGAAAGAGGGGCATAATTCTAACTTTAGTTGCATAAGTGAGGGTTTTAAAACCACAAGTGGTACAGTAACCTAATAAAAGAATAGTTTAGAAATACCATAGCTAATTTACTTTGCTTATGTTTTCCTTTTTATGTATGCCCAAGAGTATATGAATTAAAAATTTATGTCTCAGTAATTCATAGATAAGTGATAAGAAAGTATTAATCATATTCCACATGACTGTTTTTTCTTTTTTAGCAATACATAATCATGCATATTACAACCAATGACATCTTTGATTGGATATAGAAAAAGAATTTTGTGCTGGAAGGATTTATAATGAGGCATTTCTCTTCTAAATATTTTTTATTGCTTTGAGTAGTCAATGTCACCAGTCTATGGAAACAAAGAAAAATATGGAAAAAAAGGGGGACAGGCTACTGCAAAGTTAACGGGATGGCGAAAAATGGGGCCTGAAATTTAATCCTCCAGTTCGCAAGTTCCTTGGAAAGCTGAGGTGATGTGAGACTTCTGGGTCTCTCTCCCTCTCTCCCTCTCTCTCTCTCTCTCATATGTGATAGAAAAGTATTGATCCCTAACATTCTGTCCGTTTCCACAAGAATGCCTCCCATAGTATTTAATTGTTTTTGCTTTTTATTTGGAGATAGCATCTTGCTGAATGGCCCAGGGTGCCCTCCAACTTGCCATCCTCCTACGTCCAGAGTTGCCGGGACTACAGGTGTGCACCCCTGCACCCAGCTCTTCCCACAGTTTTTAGATCTACTCAGTGGCATCTGTATCTAGCACTCGCTCAGATCAAATGCCTAGAAATTTCCTGAAGCTTCTCCATCGTGCTTCCTGTTCAGTGTGTCAGCACATCCCATCAACTCTGTCTTCAGAATAGGACCTGCGTCTCACTACTTTGTACTGCCACCAACCTGGAGCGTCGCTGTCATCTCCCTTCTGAATTATTACCTTACAGCAGGCTTCCCTACTTCTGCCTTCTCCCCGCAGTCCATTTTAAACAGAGCAGCTAGGGAGTCATCCTGTAAAAAACCTTATGAAACCATGATATATCTCCGCTCGAAAACTGCCAGAGGCTTTGTTTCTTACTCAGAGCAGTAAAAGCCAGAGTACCCACAGTGTCCTGCAGACATCAGGCAACCTGTCCACCTACTTCTGTTTGTATTTTCCACTGCAAGCGTGCGGCCTCTGTGGCTTCTTCAGCATTTCAGGTACGTTTCCACCTTCACGTCCCACTCCCCACTGTATTAGTTAGTGCTCGTCACTGTGACACATGGTGGGAGAGCCTGGTGGAGAAAGCTCCCCACCTGATGGCAGCTCCGAAGCGGAGGAAGAGCCAGGAGGGAGAGGGACAAGATGCACTCTTCACAGCCGCACCTGCTGTGACCGCTCTCGTCCGTTAGGTCCCACTTCCCAGTGAGCCAACTGAGGCATGCAGTTAGAGCCCTCATGACCCAATCCCTTCCCCAAACCCCACGTCTGAACCCTGTTCCCCTGAGGATGAATTCCTGACACTCAGTTCACACCTTTCCTATGTGAGGTTTTCAGAGAAGCCATCCCTGACTACGCTCTTCATGGAGTCTGCATATATTTACTGAGTACTTACTCTGTGTCATGCAGTCATGCAATATTTTAGAATCCTAGGAATTAAATAGGTAGAAATTCCTATCCTCGTGGAGCCACAGAAGGCAGATACTAAGGAGTAAATATGATAAAGATAGAAATTTGGTGTTAGGGAAAAGCAACGATAGAATACATCATGGAGAGTCCAAAGGATTATAGTTTAAGATAAATCTGGTTATGAGGGTGGCCACGCTGAGATGACCTTTAAGGTAAGATTTGAAGAAGTTAGCTACTGGGGTATTCGAAACACTCCTTCATGCCATCCCCACACTTTCTCTCCCTTCCTTGCACAATGTCCTCTCATATATAGGCTTACCAGCTTCTAACATACTGGGAACTTTACATACAAATGAGGATGTGATATTGTTTACTTATTTATCTTCTGCAATAAAATCATAGAACTGCATAATCTGTTATATGTTAAATAAGCCCTGATGATAAAGAAGTAAAAGGAGGGAGGGCATTGTTAAGATAGACTTTTAAAAAAATCTTTATTTCTAACTGACACATTCTTTGTACATATTTGTGGGGTAGAGTGTGATATTACAATTCAGATATACAAGGCATGGTGATTGCAAGGATCTGTTGGATTCTTGCTGTAACCCAGGAAGGGACGGCAGTGAGAATGAGGAAAAAATAGACAAGAGACCAAAAGCTGGGAGCAGGTGGAGGTTGTTTCTCCTGAGTGGAGAAGGGGAAATGCCCAAGAACAGTAGAGCATTTATTTTATACCCTCGGGATGTTGATTAATTTTAACCTCTCTGCTCGGCAATCAGTTACCCAGTTACAACGGCTTGTTTCCATGCTTGGAGGAGCTCCGGTGTTCTCGGGCTGGCTTTGTCCTGCGCGGGTGATTGCTTTCCAGCCCCAGTCGCTCCCAACAATGACGACAGCACAGTCGCTTGCATATCTACTGGTAGCATCTCAGACATTGATCTTTTCCCGGCGTTAGGAGCATTGAGAATCCTCTCTGCTAGCTATCTGGAAATAATTAACTGCTACCCACTACTGTTATGCTACTTTGCTGTAGAACGTTAGTAGCTATTCCTCCCAAGCTCCATCCAGTTGGAAGAGAATTTTTATTCGCTTCTAGTACTCAGGCAGCTAAGACAAAAAAGATTGTCTAATATGTCAGACTAAAAACATGCAGAACTAGTTTCCTATGTTCTAGATTCTATCCAGAGAGAGAAAAAAAGTGATGCTAACTCCTGGGGAAGTGGCTCAGAGAACACTCCTGTGCAACGACTCTGTTCAGTAACCTTTCAGACTTTTTGCTTGAGGGTAGTGGCGATGCAGCTGCCACTGGTCTTTGACTAGTGGGTTAACTGGAGATGTGATGATGATGGTATTCCCATTTTCATTATTTTATTTTATTTTTTCCCTTGTCTTTTTGAGACAGTGTCTCGCTGTGCAGTTCAGGCTGGCCTTGAGCTCACTTTGAAGCCCAGACTGGTCTTGAACTTGTAGCAATTCTCCTGTCTCAGCCTCCCGAGTTCTGGGATTATAGGAGTGTGCTACCACACCTGGTGCTTTTCCCATTTTTAAATATCATAATTTTCTCTGACTCTCTCTGAGAAAATTGAGTGAGTGATAGATCCAAGATGTGATTTCTGTTCTGTCAATCACCAGGGGTTGCGCTCTTTATGTAGCTTGTGCTTCCCTAGAATGGAGTAATGGACAATGACCCAAGACCCCATAAGCAGCACCTGTTGGGGTTGCCTTTGCTGAGGTTCCTTGCATTTGTCTTGCTAGGTTTAGATTTCCTGGATGTCTGAACACAAAGCAACTGGAAAGATCAGTGTTTGACCATCAGCAGGATGGGGAACGTGGTGCGTGCCAGTCTGTAGGGCCGCAAAGTGTTCTTCATACCTTCACAGAGGGTGCACCCTGCCAGTCTCCAACCTGCAGAAATCAGCCAGCAGGACAAAGTTTCTTTGCGACAGCTTAACTGCATCAGGCAGCATGCTTAGCCCATCCAGAGGGTGCTGAACTTTTAAAAGATTTTCAAAACTACTTTAAAAAAATATTTTAAAAAATTCAGTATTCCTATTGTTTTTCTAGAACAATTTGCTGAAATAGTCCCTTGAGAGAATCTTCTTGTGGCAAACTGTCTACTAAGACAATGTGTAACACTCATGACCTTAAAACTAAAAACTATGAAAGCACTTGAAAAAATTACTATTTATTATACATTGCACAGAAGCACATATCACGAATGAGAAAATTGCCTAATGTCTAGGTAAAGCCTCTAAGACAAGCCTCTTCTTCTGGAATAGATATGCTCTTGCTTGAGAAAGTAGGGTCTCTGGCTTGGGTTGTGGCTGAGTGGTAAAGCATTTGCCTAGCATGCATGGGTCTCCTGGATTTGACTCCCAGACCTGAAAAAAATTCTTTAAAAGAGAATACACTTTGGCAAAAAAGCAAGAATCAAACAGACATTAAGTATCCCACTGCTTTTGGCGTGGAATCCTGTGGGACTTGATTTAGAAAAGTGAAGAATAAAAAAACTTGATAAGGAGGTAAGAAAATCTCTCCATGTTTAAAAAAAGATTCTCCTTCCCTCTCTCTCTCTCTCTTTGTGAGATAGAACAGAAAAATTAGGGTTTTTTTCTCATATAAAGATTTCAAAGGAGATTTATTCCTTAGATAGTGAGAATAGGCT
Organism: Dinomys branickii; assembly: GCA_004027595.1. Taxonomy (NCBI): domain Eukaryota; kingdom Metazoa; phylum Chordata; class Mammalia; order Rodentia; family Dinomyidae; genus Dinomys; species Dinomys branickii. The sequence goes on from PVLD010019603.1 coordinate 31,239, forward strand.
TTTAAAAATAGCCATGTAAAGCCTATGGCAAAGGAACAAGGGCTGTAGGGATTTTAACAGCCTTTTCTGGAACTGTTTGATTACATGGAACCCACAATACCTGTTAAACCAATGAGTCAGAGTGAATTCAGTGTAGGCCTACAGCTAGGTCAGTGTTAAACAAATCCTTGTTTATAACAGCTGATGATTAGAGCAAAAATAATTTTTCCATAAAAAAGGAATCTTAGCTAAATATTAATATTTTGAAGCTAAAGTTCTCTATGAAACTTTGTGGTGAACATTCTTATCATTCATTATTTGAAAAAGAAAAACAAAATTGAAACAAACAAATAAAAACCAAAAAAGAAATTGACTATTGTTCCAGGTTTGACATGGGTCTCTCTAGTTCTCACACCACAGTAACGAATGCTACCAACCTCTGAACTTGGGGCATACAGTTATAGTTATTTTCAGACTGATGGATTTGCATACTAGATTCCAACTCATCAGGTCCATCTGTGACAAATGATACAGCATGAACTTTCAAGGTAAACCCGATGAATTGGGGATCAGGTCTCAGGACCTGGTTTCATTTGCACAGTAACTAATAGGCTGAGTTAACTGATCATCCATGCTATGGTAATTTGTAAAATGGTTATTCACAGTACACCAAAAGATAAAGCCTTGACTGTATTTGTGGCAAACACAGCTTTTTGGCTTATGTATGAAATTTTTTAAATAAGAGAAATAAAATAATAAACAGAATGGTCCATCATACTTCTAGACGTGAAGTTTACATTCTGAACAATTTCCTCAGGGAATGTTTTGCAATTTTTTGAGTCCATAACTTCCTTCTTAATAAACACAAAATTCTCATGCTCCCACTGAAAATCATTGCTATCATCTATATATTCCCACCAGCCAAAATAAATTTATGAAACTTATTCACTATAGACAAATTTAAAATATTATGTTAATTTTCTTTTTTCAAACCATAAGATTCTTCCTGAAATGTCTTTTTCTTGCCCCTTTTCTTCTTATTATTCTACTTCTCGCCAACTAGACACAAATTGAAAGCATTATGTCTTTTGATATGATTGTGTACAAGTTATGCAAAATACAGATATAATTTGCATTCACATTGGTAGCATACATCAAACTTTTATTTTATCAGGCTAACAAGACCAGTGCAAACAGAGTACCAGACTGATATATATGGTAAGTAAAACAATAAATAGAATCTGAAATTACATTTCTTAACCTTGTGGGAATCTAGCTATGCCACGACATGTCAATAAACTTCAGTGTTTACTTCTCTTTCTGACAGAAATAACTTGTAGTTATCCATTTATACAAGTTAAACATCTAATTTCACAGACTTTAGACCTTAATTGACAGTGAAGGATAAATAAACTGTAGAAAGCTGCATTCTCTAGTCAAATGGCCTTAAGGAGATCTGTTTATATGATATTAAAAGACAACGGGATCATCTCTTTCCTGTTCTCTAAATTTCTGGTAATTTTTCTGAATGCAAATCATAAAATGTGAACGTATGATGTGAAATAGTAAATGATGAAGTGGTGGGTGGTTTTTTGGCAGAGGTTTCACAAATGTTTCCACAACCTCACACTCCATTTTCCTGTCCATATATCCCTCAAGACCACGTCTCCTTAGGATAAGGAAATTGGTTTATCTCACACCAATTCCCAAGTGATCCTCGGGTCATTGCCTGCCTTGGCTCTGTGCTCCTCCCTGATTCAAGTTGTTCTGCTTTGGAAATAGACCATCACCTTTTTCGGGCTAATCGCATTTGTATGTACTAGGAAATTGCCTCCATGATTGGATTCAGAGGGAGCAACATTCAACCACTCTTTCTTTTGTTACTTCATCCTTTGATTTTATACCCTTGCCAGGCTAGACTGTATAGACAAATGCCACTCACCTGTTAGGGAAGTAAATAGACTTATGACATAGAGAAAAAGTTTTAACTATTCACTAGACATCATTATTCCTATTGCCCACAGGAAGTGCTCCCAATGTTGAGAACATTTGTGAAAGATGCCCTCTGTGGTACATGTCAGCTTCTTTCCCAGATCTCCTGCCCTCAGTGCTGCACCTCTCAGCAACTGCCTTCTGACTTATATTCACACTGCATATGCTTCTAATTGCTTTTGGGAAGATCACTTGCTTATTCAAAGGGATATATTTGATTATCTTCTACCAATCACTAGACATAATCACCTACAGCACAAGATTTTTGAAAATCTGAGTTATTCAAACTTGAATATTATCCCTGGGGACTTTGACATGACACTGTAAGATAAACACTAGTATCAAGGGCAAATGTTGATTCTCTTTCCATTCTTGCTTTAGTTAGAAACTTCCAACTCTCCATGCTAGTACTTACACAGACACATATTTCCCAAGGACAAATATTCTTTGCAGGTGGAAAGTGAAATCTTTATCTAAGTATAATTTGCCATGGTCCCTTCTTCCTTATATTTAGCACATCATGTTTGTCATGCTGAGTGGGAGTTGATGCCCCTTTGTTAGTTTTCTTTCTCACCTTTTAGCACTCTGAAGCTATCTGCTCTTTTTTGATACCCTTTATTGCTGAAGGAATTGAGTAAACTTTGAAATACAACTACATTTCTGAAAGCAAAATGGAACATCTCAGCTTTATGTTCTTGAAGCAGAAGAAGAACCATAAAATAACTTATTTTCTTTATGCCCAAGTATCATCTCCTCCTCCCCAGGAAGCAGTAGAGTGTCCTTCTAGTTAAATTTATTCTGTATGGCAAGAAAGTGGAAGAAAGTTCATAAGCATTGCTATGAATTGAATTGTGTACCCCCCAAAATATATATTCATATTTTATCTCTCAGTACTTGTAAATGTGATTTTATTTGGAAGTATTTGCAGATGTAATCAAGATGAGATCATATTGAATTAGGGAGGGCCCTAATCCAAGTGACTAGGTTCCTTCCAGTAAGAAGAAAAGAAACACACACACACACACACACACACACACACACACACACACACATCCATACACACACATACCTACAAAGATAGCCAGGTGAGTATGGAGGAATGGAACTATATTGCCAAAAAACCAAAGTATACCAAGACAATGGCGGTGAACCAATGGTACGTATGTTGCAGTTAGCACAGGGAGCCTTCTGTGGGCACATAACTCGAGTCACCGCAGTAGCTAAGCCTCGGGTAACAGTTACTGTTTTCTGAACTAAAACCTCAATACTCAGGTTTAATTGCAGTGTTGGCACTTGTGATAAATAAATGGGTTTTGGGTTGCAGTTTGGCATTTGATCTGTAAAAGGTTCACCGTCACAGATCTAAGACTACAGTAAAGTGGAAGAAGCAAGGAAGGGTGCTTTGGAGGAGCATAACTCTCCCATCACCTTAATCTTAGACCCCAAGGCTCCAGAACTATGCAGGAATAAAATTCTGTTGTTTTAGACCACTGTATTTGTGACTTTGTTACAAAATCTTTAGGAAACTAATATGAACGTTGCCACTGTCATCCTAGGTTACCCAGGGGAAATGATCCCAAAGGCTAGAATGCTTGTAAACCATTCCCTTTGTGCAGCTTCTTTCCTTCATCTACATATCTGACGACCCTGCTGATGACACCTGCTGTATAACATTAGCTGTGTCGTTTATTGGACTGATTTGTTCACTAGGTGAAAGTGTAGGTTCCAAAGTCTGAATTCCTGAGTCTGAATTCTTACTCACACTCATGACGTGATTAGGCAAGTTATTTGACATGTCCTTTGGAAGTTATTTATCATTTCTGTGGTTTTTTCAAATCATTATAATGGCCTTGAAAGGTGAATATTATTTTCCAAGTTTAGAATGGAGCCTTATAAAGCATAGAGAAATTCATCACTTACCCACAGAGTTTCTTTTAAATTTTAAAGCAAAAAGAACAAAAACAAAATGACAAAAACAACACAATAGAAAAACAGTAAAAACAATATAAAATTCCAAAAAAAAGATGATAGGAAATTAGCAATGGTTGTTGTATTACATATTGTTATCTGACCACATAAAGATAGCTTTTTTTAAAAATAAAAGCACAAAACATATTAACAAACAGACACAAATTAGCATAAGAAATAGTACAATCAAAACTGATTTACAGACAAGGTGACATGGACTCAACAATGGCTGTTGCTTTACCTATTGATATCTTCGAAGTGTATGTACATGAACACAGATACAGACATGAAAAATTGGTCAGACAATTAATCATCTCAACAACAGAAAAAACACAAAAAGCAAAAAAACAAAGATAGAAAAAAAAAAGACCAACAATAGTTGCTGCTTTGCATATTGATATCTTCGAAGTGTGTGTTCAGGATAACACATACAGACATACAAGATTGATAGAATAAACCGTCATCAGTTGTTCCTTAGCATTAAGTGATATAATACAATAGTAGAACCATGTTAGCCCTTCTGCACATATGTATATACATATATACATACATACATTTTTGCCTCTTTCTTTTCTCCTTTCCCTCGCCCCATCTGTTCTTTGTTTTTGAACAGATTTCCTTCATGTCTCTTAGTTTATATTCCCACCCTCAGGTTCTTACACCAGTGATACAATACGTTGCCTGCTCATGTACCGCTGATTTATTTCACTTATGAGTATGGACTCCAGTTTTGACCACTTGCCTACAAAGTCCCCAAAACTGTCTTTCTTTATAGCTGAATAATAT
>PVLD010019604.1:0-35965 GCA_004027595.1 Dinomys branickii
AATGGAAAAACATTCCCTGCTCATGGTTAGGAAGAACCAACATTGTGAAAATGGCCATACTACCAAAATTGTTGTACAGATTCAATGCAATTCCCATTAAACTACCATCAACGTACCTCACAGATCTAGAGAAAACATGCCTTAAGTTCATCTGGAACCAGAAGAGACCCAGAATAGCAAAAGCAATTCTGGGCCACAATGTCAAGTCAGGTGGGATCACAATCTCTGACCTGAAATTATACTACAAAGCTACTGTAATAAAATCAACCTGGTACTGGCTCAAAAACAGACCTGAGTATCAATGGAACAGACTGGAAGATACAGCCACAACCACAAACACACTCAGCCACCTAATCTTTGACAAAGGGGCCAAACAAGCCCACTGGAAGAAAGATAGCCTCTTCAATACATGGTGCTGAAAAAATTGGCTTGCTACTTGCCAAAGACTGAAAATAGACCCAAGTCTATCACCATGCACCAAACTCAAGTCAATATGGATCACAGATCTCAATATTAAAACAGAAACACTGAATCTATTCGAAGAGAAGGTAGGTAAAAATCTTGAAGACATAGGAGTAGGCAGAGAGTTCATGAACAAAAATAAAACTGCAAGGGAAACACTTCAAAGAGTCAGTAACTGGGACCTCATCTTACTGAAAAGTTTTTGCACATCTAAAGAAATCACCAGCAGAGTAAAAAGAAAACCTACAGATCGGGAAAAAATCCTAACTGGCTGTCCCTCAGACAAAGGTCTTTTATCTAGAACATACAAAGAATTAAAACACATGAACCTGTCCAAATTCAAAGACCCAATCCAGAAATGGGCATCTGAGATGAATACACACTTCTCAGATAAAGAAATACAAATGGCAAATAAATATATGAGAAAATGTTCTATATCTTTAGTCATTTGAGAAATGCAAATAAAAACAACACTGACATTTCATCTCACCCCAGTAAGATTGACCAGCATTAAGAAATCATCCAATAACAAATGCTGGCGAGGCTGTGGAGAAATAGGAACTCTGCTGCACTGCTGGTGGGAATGCAGACCGGTGAAACCACTGTGGAGATCGGTTTGGAGATTCCTCAGCAAACTAGGTCTGGAGGTCCCACTCAACCCAGCTATCCCCCTTCTGGGGATTTTCCCAGAAGATCTGAAAACAGCGTATCACTGTGATATATGTGTACCCATGTTTATAGCAGCACAATTTGTAATAGCTAAATCATGGAAACAACCCAAATGTCCATCCACAGAGGCCTGGATTGAAAAACTGTGGCATTTTTACACGATGGAATATTATTCAGCTATAAAGAAAGACAATCTAGGGGCTTTTATAGGCAAATGGCCACAATTAGAGACCATACTCATAAGTGAGGTAAACCAGATTTGCATGTGTAAATGGCGTATAGTATCATTAGTGTAGGAACCTGGAGGTGAGAATATAGATTGGGAGGTATGAAGGGAGACTGCTCAAGGGTAGAGAACAATCAGGATGAAGGGAAGGAGAGGTGGAAGAGGAGGATAGCTGAGTAGATATGTATGTATGTGTGGGATGGCTGACATAGTTGCACTGTTGTCTCATGTCATATTGATGTGGGAAACAATCGGTGATTAGTTGTTTGATCAACCTTGTATGTCTATTTGTACTGACCTGAGTATACACTTTGAAGCTACCAATGTGTAATACAACAACCATTGTCAATTCCCTGCCACCTGTAGTTCGGTTTTTGTACTGTTCTTTTGCCACTGTATGTTTGTTAGTGTTTTTGTTCTTTTACTTTTAAAATGGAATTAAATAAATAAATAAATAAATAAATAAATTTTGTCCAATTCATCACTGCCAGGTGTCTTTGCCATTTTCCTGCCACTGGAACAAAATACCCCACACTCATGACTTGGACTTACTTTGGCTCAAATATTCAGACCAAGGAAAAAGAAGATGTTGGAAGAGCACTGCAGTGGAGAGTCTGCTCAGCAACACAGCAACAGAGATGAATGTTAAGAGCTGCAGATAAGAATAAAGTTTTCCTGCACATGTCCCCATGAAGTCACTGGCCTTCCAACCAGGCTCCACCACCATACAGCACACTCATCTACTGAATGTATCAATGGATGAATCAACTGAAAACTATTAAGTCTCAATAACCCAATCAAGTTCCAAACAAAAAAGATATTAAGGGGAAAACTTAGACATAAGCCTTAATACAAGTTCTGCTGTTAGAAGAGACACGGACAGAAGACAGCACAGTGCCACTCAAACACAAACATCACACATGAGTCAGCAGATCCACTACAACTGTCCAGTAATCAGTGCTTACTATGATGAGAAGTGATCCAGCAGGCACTGAGCTGCCCATGCCAGTGCTTTGGACAAGCTTAAGTAATCTCATTTGCACAGCACAGGATGCTGAGGGCCTGGCAGTAGTTGCTCAGTCTCACCCCAAGAGCCAGAAAAAAATAGGAGCATAAAAGCAGTAGGTGACATGCAGGTACCAGGCTCCACAGTTAAAGTAGAGATGTCTAGATCCTGCAAAGGCTTCTTCTGTCCACATCTAACTGATCTTATGCCTCTACCACAGAGGTTACTGGTCTCTGCACATCACCAGGGTTAGAGGTCTCTATTGCACCATTTCCTGCCCTCTCAGCCAAAAAGAACAAGAGAAAATACACATTATCTCTCTGGGAGGAACACAAATGATAGACTTTAACCCCAACCTTTCCCAACACAGGCTTCCTGCCTGGATATGGATTTCACCAGCAATGAGGCTTAACAGCATTGACAGAATTTGCTCCAAGGTGTCCAGAACTTCCACTGTCTTCTTTCTGTACTCAATTCACTCTTCCTGGGTTTTTTCTCTGACAATCAGTGCACAAGTACACTCCTGCACTTCCACACTCTGTATCACATGGAGAAAACCCCCATACCTAAAGAAGAACTGGACTGTAGGCAAGGGCAGCACACAATAGAACAGAAAGAAAGGTTTCAAGTTCTCAGAGCATAGAAATACAAGCCAACACTGTGCAGAGTTTCCCATACTTTATCTCTTAATTTACTTATTTTTAACAAATAATATAAAAACATGCTAAAATGAAAATATAATTATCTAATAAGAAACTGGCATATTATATGAACATTATTATGCAAAGTGAACCAACATGAAAGGATAGGAAACATTTCAAGTGTCTCTTTATCCAAGATTTTAAAAAGCCCTGAATTCTGAATACTCATTATTCACTAGGGAAACCAGAATGACTACTGAAAAGCAGCACCACCTTCGATCACCTCCTTATGATGAGCAGGGTCACCTAAGTACTTAACACAGCAAACTTTCTATAGAAGAACTTCCTGGGTTTGGGGTATAGCTCAGTGGCACAGCACCCGTCTGGCATGTGCAAGGTCCTCACTTCAATTCTTGGTACCAAAAGTCACAAAGGTAAGTTCTCCCATTGAGTCCTGTGGCAGGTCATCTTGATGATCAGCCTGACTGGGTTGAGATGAGAAGGATATTAGTAAAGCACAGGTTTGGGTGAACACACAAACCTCTCAACAATCTGCAAATGAGGTTTGTGGTCCCTCTACAGCTATTCTGTGCACATAGAGGCCACAACTAGGATGATGTGCAGCCCAGGATGCAACAAGAAGTAGTGCACTGCCATACCTTTGCTTTTCAATGCAGGCTTCTTCTTAAAGTCACTGGCCTTAAGTTCCTATTGCTAAGCCTGTATTATTCACCTACTTCAAACCAACATTCATAAATTCAATGAGACAAAGATTTTCAATCCATATTTTTAAGGAAGAAGTGCCATTGCTTTGTTTCTGAGTTTACATAGGCAGAATATATTGGGAGATATTATTTGTTATTAGAAAACAGAACTGGGGATTACACCACAGGACTATACTGCTTGCCTAGTATGCACGAAGCCCTGGATTCAGCCCTCATACTGGAATAATAAAAGCAAACAAAAATGCCAGAAAACTTCTTTTCATATGACAACATGTACAGGTCAACTAATCAAGTATGAATTATCCACTTTGCCCTATGTATTGCTGACTCCCTCACCCTTCTAGCTGAATCTTGTCACGTGATGCTGTGCCTAGGAATTTGCATGCTTTATTTACTCTTTTAAAAACTATCTCTTGACTCCTTCACACTTCTATTGATGTACCTAGTCATGTCTTTCAAAAATACTGAGCATTTTAGAATTTCCTACCTTTTCAAAAAATGTACCTGTCCTAAGACTGAATCCTCCTGAGGCTTAATCACTTCCTTCAATTTAAGTTATACATCTGAAGCTGTGTTACAGGCTATATGGCAACAATTTAGGAGCATGTTAGTGACTTTGTTGTGACTTTTCTTTCTGGCTGGTACAGCACAGAAACTAGGAAAACACAAACAGATTATGACATTATTGGGTCATAATCTAGGGAGTATTTCCCAAGAGCTTCTAAAATGCTTGAGATTTCTCAATGAAAATTTAGTCTTCTGTATGCTAAAAACATGCTCAGAGGCTGGGTAACCCTGGTGGCTTCTGGATAGTGTATAACTGACATGTAGAAAAACTAAGAAATATTTAAAAGGTAAAATTTTTAAAAGCAATTTCACTCATAGCTATCCAGTGGGTTGAAATATCGAGTCTTCCACTCGATCTGTGAAAATGGAAAAGAGAACTGACAAGTCAATCATCAAAGATAATTAATTAAATCTGTAAAGTTATTTAAACTTGTAGAGTTAATTAAATTTGTACAAAACAAAATCTTTTTCACAAACCCCAAACCTATGTTTTAAGCAAAACTTTAGTTTTGGTTAATACTGAGATGCACAACAGGTTTCCTATCTCCACACTGAATATTCAATGTCCACGCAGTTCTTCTACTATATACTGAAATATGCACAAAAGTTAACTGCTGTCCTAAGTCCTATGATGCATTCCAGAAATTAGAACAAAAAGACAGGAGGGCATCTCTGTGGCCATGGTAGGTAAAAGAAGGTGAGACTGAAACACAAATTTAACTAGTGTAACATCTAACAGTTCTAGTGGAACTGCATAAGCACACCTGTGAATTCATACTTTAACTTTAGATCATGTCAGAATTCAGTGAAATTATTAGAAACATAATTCCTGTATCCAGAGCTGAAGAGCTTGTTGTAGGCATAGAAAGAAACCACAATACATATTTGCTGGAAGAAGTGTTGTGGATAAAATCAATGCTATTCAGCTCTCTTTATCTGTGACAATTCACATTGTCCATGGATACTTCATGGCAACTCACCAAAGTTCAGGCTAAGTACCATCACTCTACAACTATTTGAGTCTCTGAGTGTGTTCTTTAACCAGCTCGAACAAAATACACAATCAAATGTCTGGCCTTGCAGTTTTACTTAAACTCAGTGTGGCAGAAACCTAGTAAACTTTTCACAGAATTTATATAAGCTGAGGGAAGTTTTTTTTGTTATGTACCAATGACATTTATATTCATGGAGCAAATAAGTTCATACAGATTACCTGCAAGATTACATAGATGGTCACATAGCACCATATCCAAAACCAACAAATTATCCCTGAAAATGTTGACACAGTGTAATACTATACCAACTGCATCTGAATATATTAAAAAGTATTTGGTGCTCATATTGCACTTTCTTATCTTTAAGCTCTTGAGTTTTCTCATTGCTTTCTTTGTATCTCAGAACTTCCTAAGGCAGCCCATGAAGACATGACTTTGGGCACACCACTCTTGGGGAGTGCACCATAATTCAGTCTCCCTGAGCAATACAAGTAATACACACAGACTGACAATAAGAACGTATGAAAAACTAAGGAACTAAAACGTCCACAGTGGAGACAATAGGCCACTATAAAAATCTAGTTTTCTATCTGAAGACACAAGAGTGCCTTTAGTCCCATTTTAGCTGTGTGAAATCAGAATGTGTTCAATTTCTCTATCAGGCAATTCACCAAGAACTACTATGTAAAATACAAGTGGGGCTCCTGAAATCATTAGGAAGCTAAAAGAATGCAGTGTACAGTATGTCCTACACACAGGTACTGCGTACTTTCTAAGTGTATGACAAGAGAGTATGTACACAGGCTTGGAACTCAACATGCTTTCAGGAGGGATAATTCCAGTGTAGAAAGGCAGATGATGATCCAAGGTTAAAGTAATAAGAAAGGTTCCCATAACCATCATAAATTAAATTAGAAATGGAAGTGTTTTCCCTTCAACCTTGTTCATGCTTGCTGTCTTGCGTTTTGTTTAGCCCTGTGTCTTTTCATTGAAAATTTCCATCCTATATCCTTGTCCTGGTGACATAATCCAAACAATGTGACCAGAGTGGGGCACCTACTCATAATTAAAAAAATAATCAAAACAAAACAAAGAAAAAAACCCAGAGTATTTTTCCCTTCTTCAAACAGTATTGCACTGTTCTCATAATTTGGTTCCTTTGGAAAAATTACTACACTTCAGAACAAGAAACAATCTGCTGAGTGTCATGTTCTACAGAGGGCTGTATGAAGAGTTGGACAAAGGAGTCTACAGATGCTACTTGAGTTGGAAAGAGACATCTTCCCACAGGTAAATAAAGACAAAATGTATCGAAAAGGCACAGAATATACCAGATTAACCAAACATCATGGCTAAGCCTTGGATCCTTTAAACCTGCTCAACACTCACACCTTGATCTGCATTTGGGGAAAGTTATGCAACCCAAAACCAAATTCAAAACAAAACACTAAATACCTCATGGAGTTGATTGAATGCAGTACACTGTAAATCACTGCTTGTTCACCCATGGTGTCCTGTTTCTGACAGAGCAGTGACTCACTACTGCTGTCCACCACCATGAGGAATGGTTGTACCATGTACCACTAGTGTGAAAAATGAGTAAATTTCAAAATAAAAAATAAGATTTGCACTAAACAACTTCTCTTTTTCTCTTCATTACTACAGACTTAACTTGGGTCTCATGCACATCACACAAGTTAGTTTGGAATGGAGGTTCACCCTAAAATATTTACTTCATATTGAACAAGGGTCTTTCTAGTTATCCAGGCTGGACTTGGGTGACTTAATGCTCTTGTCCAAGTTTCCCAAGTAGCTGGAATTAAAGGTACGCAGCACCCTGCCTCAGTGATGTTTATTTTACCAAAGCACTGAAATCTTGGTAAATTATGGTTATTTAAGCATCCCAGTGTTAAACCAGCGAGGTGGCACATGTTTCTCTTCCCAACAAAGAGGTAGAAATAATCAAAATGTATCCAAACCCTGGGCAACTTAGTAAGACTGGTCTCAAAACCTTAAAATAAAAAAGAAAGAAAAAAGATCAAACACACCTTCAAATATTTTGTATCCAAGAGAAACCCCTTCCCATTCTACCTCAGTGATGATGCCCACCTCATTTTTAAACCTGCAACACAACCAGTTTCCTAATTTCTAATTTAGCCTAAAAATAGGTAAGCTCTTCAGTACCCACAGAAGAAACATTCATCTATTATTAGGTTCTCCTCCTTTCTTTAGGCCTGGGACCTCTGATTCAATCTCAGAACAAGCCAGCAAACAACCTTCATTTATTATCACACTAAGAACAACGTGACTTCTAGAGAAGTTTACTGTTGTAATTGCTGATTTTTGCCATCCTGCAAAGTCCCCTGATCTCCTCTTTCCTTTTTACTACCCTTTGCCCTTGCATATTTAAAAAGCCCTCTTATTCTACTTACTCATGTGCTCACAGACCTTATCTATGGGAATTTACCCTATTGCAGTACTTGTTTTATACAAATATCTCATTCAATGCTTCAATTTTTAAAACAGTGTTTAGGTACAGTCCACAGACTATAAAGGAATTAGTTCAGAAACGACTCCCCCCGCCCCCCTCTACGATCCCTTTCCAATCATATCAATATCATATGTACACATCCCAGCAGATGCCCCAATTCAAAGCATATCTCAGTGTGCACACACCCACACAAGATATCTTGTGTCTTCAGATAGAAAACTAGATTTTTATAGTGGCCTATTGTCTCCACTGGGACGTTTTAGTTTCATAGGCAACCACTTGAGGAAGTTGTCTTTAGCAGGAACATTTTGTCCTCCCTTGGTAAAACATTAACATCACCTGCACATTTCTCAGCATTTAGCTCGCAGCCAGTACAAGTTACTTAAATAGTCTAATTATAAGGAATATTTTACTTAGTTACTTTATAAATAAAGCACCTAGTTAAGGACAGGACTAACACACAGTTGGCAAATTAGCCATTTTGATAAGAATTAAAATGAGAATAGATAATTACCTAGGACTCTGGAGGAAGAGTAAATTTTCTGCACAACAGGGAATGCAGCCCCCTTCCTACTAAAAGGAGTCGAGCAACTCCCTACTAAGCTTCTGAGTTTCCAGGAGCTTAAAATACAAAATATCCTGTGTTTCTCTAAAAATCTGTCTCGTTTTAACACTGCATGCGCTAAGGAAATCAGGGAGCCTGAGTTCAAAGTGGTTGTTAAATCCACAGAGCCCTCTGTGATAAGTGGTCACTAAACAATTGAGCATCTACTGTGTTCTTCTTATCTATCATTAGATAAGCAGCAACAGGGCCACTCCGGACAATTCTAGAAATCACGGAGCTAGTCGTCTTATTATTTACAATAAAATCTCTTTTAACAACCGTTTTTTGGTTCACGACCGAATTCTTCAATTTTGTGAGACCAAAAACTCTGTTCATGCAGTAACATCATAGAGGTGTAACCTAAAAAATTAAAGTGATGAGTTTTTTATCGCTAAATATGAAACTCGGGATTCCCTCAAAGCTCCAGAACTGTGGGGATAACAAGTCTGCCTGTGGCCGACCAAAAAGGTATTCTAGGTTAGCAGCGTCACAGTCCAGTGTCTATATGTTGAAGACACGTAACTGTTCCTGCCTGTGCAAAGGGGGAAAATGTTGCAGATGATGATGCAGCCCCAAAGAATAGCAAGATCTCGGGGTCCGGAGCTAAGCAGGGAGGCTGTAGATCGCCACAGCTGTTTCTGACCACTTCCGTCCGGAACGCACCCTATTCCACCCCATCCCCACCTCCCGTCCCGTAACGTCACCATTGCGTAGCTTGAAGATCTCCCAGGATCCTTCCAATGTAGCTCGCAGCCGCTCGCAGCCAGTAGAAGTTACAGAACAAAGCGGTTTAGTCAGCTGAGTCCCCTCAGCAACACAACCACAACGCTCACCACGGCGCCATGACACAGGAAGTGCCCTCCTCTCCCGGCTCACCTGATTGGGTAGTTCAGACAGCCCGCGCCTTCATCACTGATTGGCTCCTGCTCCATTGCCTGACAGCTGGTCTGAGAGTGACAAGAGAAACAAACCTCTTCCACTAGGGGTGCAGCTCAAATGATACATTTTAACCCGGGGAACTCTGGAGCAGTCTGTCTCCCACAGTATCGGTATCCGGCTTTGCTAGTGGCTTTTTAAAGCTCCTGCGATTTTCTTAATGAACTCAGGGGATTCCTCCTGAAATGGTTCACAAAATGTGCTCAGAAAGTTCCAGGGTCACTATCCTTGGAAGAATCTCTCCCCTGATGTCAGAAAATATCATGAATCTAGCCAGTTCAAGACAAAACAGAACAGAGCGAGGGTTTGCTATAGGGAATGAGGCAGTTGGTTTCACTGGCAAGATTTTCACACTGTCTCTCAATCTACTTATTTTTGTTCAAGAAAATGAATATATACTACTCGAGAGAAATACAATTATTGTGTAAATGAAGAAATTAGAGTTGAATGATAGCAATATTCTGCAAAAGAGTAAAGATATCCCAATACCCTCAGAGAAGCTTCATACTTTATCCAGGGTCATAAAAAATAACTTGAATTCTGAAGATAAATATTTTTAAGCATGAAGCCTGGAAACATTGCTTGTTTAACTGATTTTGTAAATAGTTCACTGTTGAAATATTGAATCATTTCAATATTTTAACTTTATATATATTTTTTAAACTTTATATATGGTAGTTGTTTGAATGTCTTTATGGATTATATCAGTTCTCAGGTGGAACCTCAGAATTTTCCACACCCACGATTATGGCATGTTTTTGCCCATTTTCTTTCACTATTCTGTTTTTCATTCTTGATATTGTTGATCTTACTTAGCCCGTGTTATGGAATATAATGTTTGCATTTCCTGAGGTTATTAGTTTCCTGTAAGTGGCAAAACTTTATTTATCATTTCCCTCCTCCTCACAGGTTGCTCTTTTTCTCTCAGACCACTTATTTCCCTATGGCAAGAGGTCCATCTCCTTGTCTTCTATAATAAATCCATTATTATTCTCTTTGTACAGTATTTTAAATGAGCTCTCCTGTAGACTCTGTGCTGTGTGTGTGGAGCTACCCTGCTGGTCCTAAATGCCCCTGCCGGAAGTTTATGTTGGGCTGGGCACTAATGTGCCCTCCCTGTGTCTCTCACACAGAAGTACATGGTTCTTCTTGCTGGGATGAGATAGAATCTCAGTGTTATTTTAATTTTCATTTCTCAGATAACCAATGATGTCGAACATTTTTTCATATATTTATTTGCCATTTGTATTTCTTCATCTGAGAAGTGTGTATTCATCTTAGATGCCTATTTTTGGATGGGTGTTTCAATTTGGGAAACTGATTTTTTTTTTATTCTTTACATGTTCTAGGTAGAAGTTCTTTGTCTGAGGGACACCTGGCTAAATTATTTTCCCAATCTGTGAGTTTTCTTTTCACTCTGTTGGAGATTTCTTCTGATGTGCAAAATCTTTTTGATAAAATGAGATCCCGGTTGCTGATTCTTTGAAGTATTTCCCATGCAGTTTGATTTCTGTTCATTAACTCCCTACCTACCCCTATGTCTTCAAGATTTCTACCTACTTTCTCCTCTAGTAGATTTAATGTTTCTGCTTTAACATTTAGATCTTTGACCATTTTGACTTTAGTTTAGTGCATGGTGATAGACATGGATCTAGTTTTAGTCTTTAGCATGTGAAAAGCCAGTTTTTCCAGCACCATTTATTAAAGAGACTATCTTTCTTCCAGTGAACATGTTTGGCCCCCCTGTTAAAGATAGCATGGATGAGTGTGTTTGTAGTTGTACCTGCATCTTCTAATCTATTCTATTAATCCTCAGGTCTGGGATTTTTTATTTTTGCCAGTACCATACTGATTTATTACAGTAACTTTGTAGTATAATTTCAGGTCATGGATTCTGATCTCCCCTGACTTGCCTTTGTTGCCCAGAATTACCTTTGCTATTATAGGTCTCTTCTGTTTCTAGATGAATTTTAGGAATGTTTACTCTAGATCTCTGAGGTATGCTAATGGTATTTTGATCAGGATTGCATTAAATCCACACAACAGTTTTGGAAGTATGGCCACCTTCACAATGTTGGTTCTTCCTATTCTCAAGACATCAACCAATAACAAATGCTGGCAGGGATGTGAGGAAAAAGAAACTCTTCTCCACTGTTGGTGGGAGCGCAGACTGGTCTAATCACTGTGGCACTCAGTATGGAGATTCCTCAGAAAACTAGAATTAGAGGTCCCATTCAACCCAGCTATTCTTCTTCTGGATATTTTTCCAGAAAAATTAAAAATATCATACTACATCAATACATGTGCACCCATATAGCAGCACAATTTGTAATATCTAAATCTTGGAAATAATCCAAATGTCCATAAACTGAGGAATTGATAAAAAGGATGTGGTATTTTTATACATTACAGTACTATTCATCTATAAAGAAAGATAAAATTGAGGTTTTTGTAGGTAAACAGATGTAACTAGAGACCATATACAAAGATGAAATAAACTAGACTCATATGTATAAACATGGTATTGTCTCCCTAGTGTAAGACAGTGAAAGTGTAAATAAAATCCAAATTCTACAATAGCTGTTGTGAAAGGGAAAAAAATTACTCAAAAGGAAGAACAACTGGGATGGGGGAAAGGAGAAAAGAAGGAAAAGAAAACAAAAAAAATATGCAAGTTACCTAAGATAACCACACTACTAATTTCTTTTAGTTCATTAAAGGGAACTGTTTGTGCTGATATTGTTTGATCAATCTTGCATGCCTATATCTTGTAATCTGAGCAACTACTTTGAAGATAACAATATGCAGTATATTAACCATTGCTAATTTCCTTTTATCTTGTTTTGAAATTCTGTATCATTGTTTAGCCTTTTTCTCTTTAAAATTAAGAAAAGGAATACATTGCTGTGTCCTTGATTGTCAGGACTGTCAGCCTTGATTGTCAGGCTCATTTGCAGATGCAGCGTGTTCTTGCCATTGTCTCTGAAGATGGTAATCATCCCTTCACTGAGGATGCGTAGTATATGGTACCATCAACACTGATGTCTGAGATCCACTCCAGCAGCTTCCTGACAGAGCCAGCTCATCCAGTAGTCACTGACAGTGAATCCAGAGGCTGTGCAGGAGAGTCTCAGGGATTCCTCAGGCTGCATCAGCCCTCCCCTGGACTCCAACAGCTGCATCTCAGTCTGGTCACCTGCTAACAAAAATACATCCTGCTCAGAAAACTGCCGCATGGGTACACAGTTTATCCCACTCATGCCATTCACCCACTCAATATCTCTTGCTCCTGTAAATTACCTCTCAAAACAGCAAGCAGGAAAAGCCACCTCAGAGCCAGCTCCATGGTAAGACTTTTGTGCCCAATCTTGATCATTCCGTGGGAGCAACTGGTCGTGCAGGTATAGGTTCTTCCCCAAAGCTGCATGGTCAGGGAGGGGCAGATTTTCATCAACAGAGGGAGGTTCAATTTGCATGGCCTCCTGCTATGTTGCCAGTTCTATTGCCTCAGAGAATGAAGGCATTTAGGGATATTTCTAATACAGTAGAGAATATGTTTTTTTTCTATGTTTCTGTGTAGTGATAAATGCTTAACCTCATTTGTTTTCTTATTGTTTCCATGAATATAATTAATAGATTTGGTCATTTCTTATGTTTTCAGATGAGAACATACAGTGGAAAATATAATAGACATATGAGATATGAGCTCATATACTATAAAGACGTTGTGTGTATGTGGTTCTACAATCCTTCCCACCATTCTCAACTGCTGCCTGAGCAATTCCAAGATAGAGAGGTGATGCTTCCTGACATGTGCCAAAACTTTTCTTCTAATGAGTGAACATGACAGGATTTTTCTGCATTTTAATATTTTCATAAATTTTTTCAAGTATACGTTTAAGAGTCTGGCAGCTCCTTTTCTTATCTGTCTCTGCATTAATCTCTCCATTTTATATAATCTATTATATACCCATTATGTATATTAATTTCAGTAAGGAATAAATGAGATATTTTAAACACAAATTACACCTTGTTAAATATCAAATAATCATTCTCATGGTCTGGATAGGTAAAAGAGGAATGCTCATAAATTCTCCTGTAGTTTTCCAGAAAATTTCCTTCCTATATCTTCTTCTGTTCTATCCTTTCCTAAATTGACACATTTATCCCTGCCTGTGAAAATCCCTCCTCATGGTGACAAAATTAGCATGTTAATTTTCGATGACAAAGATTATCATGATAAATATTCCAAAGCATCTAAATTCTTACAACTCATAATATTCTTGCTGGTATATGAAAATGGTTATTATCCTCTCATAGAAATTTATGTGCAGGATAGATAGAGATAGAGATAGAGATATATTAGAAAGAAAATCACTTAGAAAGTCAACGTATTACAAGGATCTACTCCAAGAGGTGAGAAACTTCATCTGGCTCAGAATGATGTCCCTGTGTGTGTGTGTGTGTCACCAACAATACACAGCCATAACTTAAGCAGTCACAGTCCTCAGCTACAGGGCAAAATGGTTATTGGACATTTCCTAAAATAGCGCTGCGCTTCTGGAGGTAAAAGTTCTATTCTGAAACTCCAAGAAAAGGTATATTTTCATTCTATTGTCTTCTTTCCTGATGCACGAGGAAGTTGAAGACAGTGAGAACCTGAGGCCATGATGAACAATTCAGACAAGGCAAGAGAATAGTATATGCTTCCAGAGATTTTGCAAACTGGTCCTGACTCCTGTAGCTCTCCCTGGACAGGCATCCAGGAAGGAGATCATCACCATGAAATCACAGCAGCCCATCCTTTTCCTGGTGCCCCTTAAATGCTCACTGCTGGCAGTGGCCACCTACTGCAGAGCCGAATCATGTTTCTTATCCATCTGGGTGAGCCCCAGAACTTGTACTTTCTCTACTGGACTGTGAGATCCAAGAGCTCTTGACCAGACCTAGAGGTTCCCACAAAAATGCAATGCCTTCTGATGAGCTGTCTAAAATGAAGGTGGTGCTTGCAGGAGGAAGACCACCTACTGTAAACATGGAAAGAACAAAGAGGAATCTGCTGGACAGAAACTGTTTCCTCTATGAATCAGTGGCCCCCAAGGGTATCTGCCCTTGATTCTGTCAGATTCCTTCACCCCCAGTTGGAGATGGGCAGGAAGTAGCTTGCACTGTGGCTGCTGTGAGAATCAAAGTGAGTCTATCAGCATTATGATACAAAGGATGTATATTAACAGAATAGTAGAGAATAATTACAATTAGAATCCATGTTTTCTAACTGGTCACACAATCATACCTATTATTTATAATGACCTTCTTGTATTATGAATTCTGTATTTCCCTGGCCTACAGCAAGCACCTTCGCAGGTGATGCTTCTCTTCTTGGTGAGTGACTGTATCTTCATTTCTGAACTTTCCAAACCATTTGTCATCCTGTTTGGATTAGATGTTTATAGTTTCTCACTGACCTTAGTAATAGGGCATAGTAAGCAGATGCCCTAAGTAACCGGCATTCCAACTTTACTCTGCCTTTTCTCCACTGTAGAGTAATAGTGAAACTTCTTCTTGGTAGTCTGGAACAATCCCCCCTGCTGCACTCTCTCTTCCTTTTGACCTTGTTTCCTCAGAGGCATGAGAAGCCCAAAATGACCAGGGCAAAACCTCAGTTTCCAGTTCTATAAAATCATCATTGTGCTGCATGGCACAAGCCTTCCCCCATCTGGAACTAAGACATCTAGGCCAGGAGAATATATGGTTATAGGAACAGGAAGCAGAAGTTTTGCTTGTAGGGCACTAAGGGTAGTGTAATTTGTACCTTTCCCAGTTTTACTATTTGACTCCTGGACCCATGCACTGTAGTTATGCAAGGCAGATGACCATACAGTGCACCCTGATGCAAAGCACATAGGACATTCTGAAGAATGATGAGCCAGCCTTGCAAGGTATTTCCATATAACTGGCACTGTAACTGGATCTTCAAGGGTCCTTTTTGATACCTCATTTCTTTGAGCACTCACATTCTGCTCTTGAGTGAGTCCTATATCTACCTCTAACTTATGGCACTTTTTAAAAAGAAAAGAACAGATTGAATACATTTGTGTGCCTCTTCATGATACCTCCCTTCTAATACTCTAGGATGTGTTTTTAATTTTTATTTATATTTTTCCACACTATGTATTTATTCTGGCAAGCCGACATTTCTCCTATCCTTCTGGTTTTTTTCCTACCTTTAATAAATATGAAACTTTGCCACAATTAAAAATGGAATAGCTTGAATGAATAAGTAAGAACGCTATACCACTTGGAATGCTGTGATGAATGCATAGCTGTGTAAATAAATCCTGCTTGAAACTCCCAAGATGATTATAACGAAGAGAGGAAAAGAAATCTTTCAGCACTATTGCATCTCAAAGCAGTTGGGGCTGAGTGGCTCCAGAGAACTCGGGCCTCCCAGAAGGAACCCACCAACTGTACTATAATGTCACAATGCACTGACAGGACAAGGCCAACTGAACCAGGCAATAAAAATCCTACAGAAACCTGAAGATCTTTGTTGGCAATCATTTTTAGAAGACCCTGAAGGAATGGAAGAAGGTCCACAGGCAGAACTGGCCATCATTCATGGCCAGATGGCTACACTCTGTCTTACAGAGGAGGCTTTGCAGCTTTACAATCAGATAACAAAATTCAAGCCAACAGATGTGGAATTACTAGCTATAAATGCAAATAACACGATTACTGTTATTAAGGACCAAACTGTCTTTGACTCCAAGAAGGTGAAATTGACCAACACAAAAGAAGTAGAGTTTAAGCTTTCTAAGAAACAACTGCCAGATATAGAATTTCAGAAAGCTCTCCTGGCTACATACACAAACTGGGCAGAGCAGTGCTGCAAAATATATGCTGGTTTGCCCTTCTAAAGTCCTGAATACTTTTTTCCTGTGTTAATAAAAACTGCACAGCTTTGCTGGAAAAATAGCTTACAAAAGCAATAGCGCTGCTCCAGGAATTTTCAGATCAGCAGCCAGCAAATGCAGCTGAAATTAAGCTGACAGTGGCACAGTTGAAAACTTTTCAAGATATTTCCAAAGCATGTCTAATAATGAGAAGCACAGAAGACTAAAACATAAACCAGGCATGGTGTCCACATTCATGACCATGTACAACCAAGAGGAAGATATTGATGCTACCACTGAGGTCTTCACACAGGCTACCTAGTTTTACCAAAACCATCAGTGCAAATCTGCTGCTCCTTTGTCTTTGAGAAGAGAAGCAGCAAACTTCAAACTCAAGTATGGGTGGAAGAAGAATGCAATTAGTGACCAAAAATAGATATGGTAAAAAACCCCGAAAGATATTCACACTCTGCCACAGCTTATTTCTGCTTATTCACTTGTAGATCTGAAGAAAGCAAAAGCTCTTAGTCAACACTTGGCCTCATCAGATGGTATGTCCCTAAAAGTAGATGCTGAGGCTTCTGAAAATTTTTCTGTTCCTAGGTACATTCATAAAAGGGTGGAAAAGTCACCAGAGATGGTTATCCAAAGGAACAAGATCAAGGAAATTTGAAAAAAAAGAAGGAAAAATTACCTAAGAACTATGGCCCAAAAGTTACCCCAGATCCAGAAAGATGGCTGCCAATGTGAGAATGTTTTTACTACCAAGGAAGAAAGAAGAGTAAAAAGAAAGATCAGACTGGGAAGGGGACTGTGGGAGCTTCCTCTGAACTGGATGCCAGTAAAACTGTGCGCAGTCAACCCACCTCCCCATGACCTGGCAATACAGCAGCTGTACCTGCCTCTACAAGGAACGTCATACCCCCAGCACACAAGAAACCTGCAAGGGTTCCAGCAACAAAAAAGAAACAGCAATGGAAAAAGAAAGAAGCAGGAAAAGGCATCAGTGGTTAGAATGTGCTCATTGCAGGCTGTTGGTAAGCTAGTTTCGGTGACACTAGGAACATAACAAAGGTAACACAGAGAGCAGTACAGAACTGCCCCCTCCTGCACCCCCCATTTCCATAAGATAATTTCTCATGCATGAAATAGGAAAACATCTTCCTCAAACTGTCCACTTGTATTTGGCCTACTTGTCTCACATTGTTTTCCACACATTCTGGGAACTAAAGATGATTATGCATTGACCAACCTTGATATCTGTTTTACCCTTTATCTTTGTTTGTTGGTTTGATCTTGTTTTCCCATTTCGCAAATTAGGCACCTTGCCTGAGGTTTCCCAGAATTTTAAATGAAACTATCTGTGCTTTTTCAACTAGAGTCTGAAGACTGAAGACGCTTGTTCCTATCAAGTCTCACTTAAAATTATGTCTCAGGAGGTTCTGGGAGACTAAAAGTGGAACCTTCCGACCATTCCAAATATTTTCTTAGAAATATCGTGTGTTATAAAGGGACTTTATTAAAAAGCTGGTGTTTTCACTTACCTAGTGAATAGCCAGCCACAAACAGACTACAGTAAATGTCATAAATATTTTTAACCACACATTTTCGGTCATGTGATACTGGAATATGGAATATGGGCAAATTTGTTCCTTTCACCATTTTAATTTTCAGATTATGTTAACACTGCTGATTTAGCATCACTAAAAACTCTAAGAAAATATATCAATGTTGCATATAGTTACTCTTAGACCCAGTGTTCAGAAGTCAGATTGGTTTGCACTATCCCAATCAAAAAAGATTGATGTTGCTGTCAATAATGTAAAGGTTGACTTCATTACATAGAGATGAAATCAATACCACACAGTACTGAAATCTAACAGAACTGATTGATCCAATTAGAATACTCAAATGACTCTTCCTTCTAGCTGTTAGTTATGACCATTCTTTATCTTTCACAAATACAGGAGTGTTTTACTGTCAATTTGTAATATAAATGTTGGTCATCTTTCTCTTCTACAAGCCACTTTCATTCAACAGTTGTGAGACACATCAGGATGCCTGCACTTGTTGGAATTCATTTTATTCTGCACAAGATATTATTTATTTGAGCCATTTGGATATTTCCTTGTGAGCATATTAGTCTGTCCTTGTTAACCATGTGCTGCTATGTTTGAATGAACATCTTTAAAAAGGGCCTTTCACCTTTCTATCAATCCAGCTGCTTCAGGATTATGAGGAACATGGTAAGAACATTGAATTCCAGCAGCATGAGTGCACTGCCGCACTTCTTGGGCCATATAACGTGTACCTTGGTTAGAAGTTATGTTGTATGGAGTCCCATGATGGTGGATAAGGCATTCTGCAAGTCCATGGCTGGTGGTTTTGGCAGAAACATTACATGCAGGAAACACAAATCCTTACCCAGAATAAGTATCGATACCAGTAAGGACAAAATGTTGTCCTTTCTATTATTGGAAGTGGTCCAATATAATTAACTTTCCACTAGGTCACTGGCTGATCACCTTGAAAAATGCTGCCATTTCTGGAACTCAGTACTGGTCCCTGCGGCTGTGATATGGGGCGTTCAAAAGTGACTGTAGCCAGATCACTCTTAGAGAGTGGGATTCTATGTTGCTGAAGCCATTCGTAAACTCCGTCATTGCCGCCATGGCCACTTTGTTTGTGAGTCTATTGGACAATGACAGAGCTGAAGAAAATGGTTTATTGCTACCCACAGAACAAGTCATCCGACCCATGAGGAAGATGATCATGTTGATTTGGGTTTTTGAGACAAGCTCTCTCTATGTTTTTCAGGCTGTACTTGAACTCACTATGTAGCTCAAGCTGGCCATGAACTTGAGGCAATCCTTATTCTTCAGCCTCCTAAGTGCTGGCATTATACACATGTGCCACTATGCTCAGCCCACTCAGTTGGTAAGTATTTACATGGGATAAAACTACCTTTATATCTTTTGCCCATATGGAGAGGTCTATCCACATACTACTACACCAGATATCTTTGTCACCAATGTTTCTTCTAAGGCCCTAATCATCCAGCCAAACCATTGGCTGATTCATTAGCCTGTGAATCAGTATGTGGTCAGACATCTGGGCTTTTTTTCTTCCAGGCAAAATATACTACTTCATTACTCACTGTGAAGATTTTCCTCCACCATTATCCACCAGGGTCAACCTTGAAAGCTATCTGAAGTAAAATTGAGGGCGCTGATTAGGAAAGAATTAGATCCCATGAATTGAGTTGGGGATATTTGAGAGATTCCTGATGCGGTTAGGAAAATTGAAGTCCTGAACTCATCTTGCCAGATGAAGAAATTTCCCCACTCACAGTACCAGAGGTATTTCTACACCAACCCCTTGTGATGTTGGCCTTTCCTCCTTTACCTGATGAAACTAATCCTATATTACCAAGCATGATTACCAGGCTGACACTCCTCAGGACGCACCTCAACACCCACTTTGACCTATAGGACAAATCACCAGGTTCAAATTGCAGAAGGATTGTAAAATTTAGTTACACAGTATGAGTCACGAGGAGGTTCTCTATACTTCCAAAGAACTTCTTGAGTTTTCTAACTCTCACAAGCAAAGGCCTGATGAACAAGTGTAGGAATGGATTTTACAGGTGTGGGATAATGGTGGCGAAAACATATACCTGGATCAGGTTGTATTTGTTGTCATAGGCCCATTGAAAAGAGATTAAGAATTTAACGTTGCAACTCATGGATTTAAAAATGTTTTAATAATTTGCTTGGGTTCTTGGCAGAAGTACAGCTCAAAAGATGGCCTACTGAGTTTGAGATAGAGAGGCCTGATATTTCTTGGTTTACTGTTGAAGAGGGGATTCAGTGGCTCAAGGAAATGAGAATGCTGGAGTGGACTTGTTATGTTAAACATAATCCTCCGTACTGGGATGATCCAGAAAATGTACCCTCCATTAATACTTTAAGAAACAGATTTAATATATTGGATCTCATTCTTTCTCAATCACCACCATCATTGTGCTTCAAATAACTTTCAAGGCCAAGAATTAAACATATAATGTTTTTGAGTCAATCAAGTTACGAGGGGCTGGGATTGAATTTCTACAACATCAATCTTATGGCTAAAGGAGAGGTTTTTTTTTTCAGGTCACCCTTAGAAATTTTTAGATTCCTTATGTATGTCTGGAGCTGGAAATTTGAATCTTCGCGTTACTTAATTTTCTTTACTAAATTGTCTTAGTACTTAGAGGGCTTTAGATATTTATGCATGAGCCCATTATTTTCTTTACTAATTTGTCTAAAGATGCTAAAAGCAACCAACCAGCATAACTATATCTTCGACTCTGCCAAAACTATTCAAAATTATCACATATGGAGTCAATTAATTCCTTGCACCTTGCAAGTGGTGAATTAATATAAACAAATGGACTTACATTTATTGCTTTAAACTGTTTATACCACAGCCTATCAGTACTCCTCACAGTATAAGAATTAGAGATCATAGTAGTGTTTTTTTCATCAAATTACAGAGCCAACTCCAGGAACAACTTACGCCATTAAAGAAATTCACTCTTACAATTCTGTTTCTGTGGAGCCTCTCCTGGTACCCAAATCTCTCTTAGTAACTTTCTCATTGCTGAGACATACTGCCAAACACCCACACTTTAAGAAGGAAAAGTTTACATTGGCTCACAATTTGTAGAGTTCTCAGTTCACAGTCACTGGCTCCAAGGCAGGATGGCATGCCACAGTGGCATGCCAGAGGAGGCTTTGTCACAGTATGGCAGTGGGAAGCAGACAGGGGCAAGGGACAGGCCTATTCTAGGCTACTCAAGTATAATCCATCTTTTCTGGACAAGCTTTGCATCCAACATTACAAAAAGCTATGAACCCTTTCAGTGGACTAATCCAATGATGAGTATCACACACCCATGATTCACTTACCTCTCAAAAGCCCCACTTACAAGTGCACCTGGCTTTTGGGGGTGGAGAGATCAAGACAGAAAGACAGAAAAGATCAAAGAATCTATATATCTGAATACATACTGGAAAGATAACCCTCCAGTCTTATTGCCGCACTCACCATAAATTTGTTCCCTGAGTTCCTTGAATCTCAACTTAACAGATTTGTCTGATGCAGCCCTGAAGGGAGGTTCCTGTGTAGACTGGAGACTCATACATGTGGCCACAGCCTGGATCTTCCAATGGGTACCCCTGTGTGATCTTGCCCCTGTTCACAAGGGAAAGTGGACTCCATGGTTGGACCCATTCTTCATGTCATGTCATTGAGGCTCCAGGAAAGAGAAGCTTCCAGACCAACTCAGTGCAGCCACAGCTTCCTTGATGTATCCAAAAGGAGTGAGCTGCAGGTCAGCCAATTCTAGTAGGGGATGCATGTGTTCTGAGGAGGTTGAGGTTGATTCTAGTGCAGCCCAAGTTCTGCACCATGGAGATTGGTCCTTTGCAGTGTAGCCTCCAGCACACCAACAACAGATGGAGTCTATGTGTCCCCACACCCTGACTGGGCATAGGGCCATGCTTCGACCGGCTACCCATGCGTAGAAATCAGGACCCTGAGCTACAGATATCGCTATGAATGGAAGACTGGGGATGCAATGAGCTCCGATACTGGAGACTATGGGTTCACTCGGGTTTCTGTAAAACTCCACCTGCATGGTGGGTTTCCAGAGCGGACAGACGGGCAGGCTGCAGCATTCGCCACTGATGCTGATGAGGTGTCTGCTCACACGGTTGTCCAGCAGCAGCTGCCTGGTGAGCTGGTTCATCTTCATGAGGGATATCTGCGTTCTGCAGGACACTGTGTCACCAGAAAGGACAGTGATGCCCTGGTGGGATTCAGCTGCTGGTCCTTTCCCCTCCTGACCTCAAGACCCAGTTCGGACATGGACACAGATTCACTTCTGAGTCTCCTCAGGTGTGCAGCTTTTTCCCTGTAAGAATCTGTATGTGCTGACTCTAGGTGCCCCTAATGGGTGTACCTGGATGTCCAAAAAGACCCAGGAGGAATCAAATTTTGCAAAGGACACCAAGGAGAGAGAGAGAGAGAGAGAGAGAGAGAGAGAGAGAGAGAGACAGACAGAGACAGACAGACAGACAGACAGACAGAGAGAGATTGAAATGTGCTGATGCCCTGGCAGTCCTAAGCAGGGTCTGCCAGGTGATGGGGCAGAGGCTGCACGGGGCTGTCCGGTCCTCTCCTCTGTCTCCTCTGCTGTCTGGGGCTCCACTGAGCTCTGCTCCAGTGGAACTCGATTTCTACCATTGCTTCAGCTCTAGTCCTCTCTCACCGCACTGGTGTGCATGACTGCGGAGATTTTATGTTCTACCGATGGGAGCTGTATGCTTCTGTCCACACAACTTCCCAAGGAATCTCCAGGTGTTTCTCTCATTTTCCCTTGACATCCCATCCTCTATAGGGAACACTGTACTTCCTGTAATTTATTTCTCCTATGGACTATTTTGACTCCTTATGGTCTTCCTTGAAGAATGGGTGGCTGGTTATATTTAGGGGAATTCATTTCCAACAGATAGGATAAATTTCTGGAAAAGTCCTTTTCTGAGTGTCTCTGGAGAAAGCTCTGGGTCTATTTCTCAGTGATCAAATTTTCTCTTCCCCCAGTCAGAGTTCTGAGGGACTTTTTAGATCCTAGTCTTGACATCCTAGGGGCTTCTTGAATTTTCATGTTTGTGTGTGGTCCCCCAGGAACTCTGACTTTTGCC
This sequence comes from Dinomys branickii, assembly GCA_004027595.1. Classification (NCBI taxonomy): domain Eukaryota; kingdom Metazoa; phylum Chordata; class Mammalia; order Rodentia; family Dinomyidae; genus Dinomys; species Dinomys branickii. Next base: position 22,962 of record PVLD010019604.1, read on the forward strand.
CCATCCTCCAGTGTTCAGTAACCTCACCCTCAGTATTTCCTCCTCTGTGGGCCTCAAAGTCCTGTGTCAGGAAGCAAGACTCACCCAATGATTCCAGATCTGCCTGTCTTTCCATATCGCTCTGTGCTTGTTCAATCTGCTATTTCACTTCTTTCATAGGCCCAGGACAAGACAATGAAGTTTTTCCCCAATTTTTTGTAGACCTGAAAATATGGAGAATGCTTTCTCATGTCTTTCCATGTTGGAACCAAATCCAGATGCAAACTCTTTGTATATATTTGACCTCTTATTTGAATCACAGTTCTACCATCACTATTTGAAAATTAGTGAGAGAGAAACTCATGAAACTTAAGACAAGTTTTAGAGATTGCAAAACTCTCCAACAAATGGGACTCAGAAGGTCCAATAGTGGATCCAGTGTGGATCCAGCCACACCTCAGGTGATGGCATGTTCTGGAAGGTGTCCTCACCCTGGGCTGGAAACAACAGGTGCACCTGGGGCACCACCAAAAACAGCAGCTCTCATTCCTGAAACCAAGGCACACAGTGAGGATGATGGTCCAGGTGAGGCACACAGCTGGGTGAAGAGGTGGAGGGAATTTAGCTTCCCAGGGTGACAGTGACCATGAGACCCATGGCAACATCTGAGAGACAAGTGTGACATTCATGTGTGAGGACATCACCTCAGCTCTGCCTTTAAGAAGCCTGCATGTGTGGGGATTGTTTTAAATAAGTTCCTTCTGTTCAAGTTACACTTGCTTCACAGAGCACCATAATAAAAAGAATAATATTATTAAGAATAGAGGCATATTTGACTAGTTTATTAAAAATTTAGGAAAAATATGTGACTAAGAAATACAGAATGAACTGACATAAAATAAAAATATATAAAGGCAGGAATTTGAGAATCAGTTTAGGAAAGAAAAATGAATATTATGAAACAGGAGCGTTTTATCTTAAATATTATCTATTATTATACTGATGTATAGCTTGAAATCTGTGCATGTGTGTTTCAGAGAGAGACAGGGAGCTAAAGAACAATGGTAAAGTTTATTTTATATATTCCTAATTTCAAAGTTACATAAATAAAATTCTCGCAAGCTAACATGGACAGAAAGAGCTCAGCAAGGTCCCTGGCCGTTGCTCTGAGTCCGGTCCCGCTGCCCCTCTTCCTCTTCCCTGAGCGCAGGGCTCCAGATGGTGCTGGAGCTGAGCCTGGGCACCAGGTCTCCTGAGGTGGCCAAGGAGAGGACAGAGCTGTTTCCTCTCAGACCATGTGGAGAGGGACAGGAATAATTTAGTTTCCTAATCTGAAACATTTATTCCTGCTGTAGACAATCGTTCCTCATAATGAGAAAACTATTTCGTGTTTAGATAATGATGATTTGATAGTCACAGGAAACTTAACTTCTCAAAATGTACAAGTTATTTTGAGGTTTACTGCCCTTTTAAGAAAATTCATAAGAAAAAAGTATATAATTATAGTTGTGTCTTGAATACTTCATAAGTCATCTGAAACCTGTATATATTTCGGGTCTGTTCCGGTTATGTGATGTTAAGACAGCGAGGAAACCCCAGAGGCCAACAGGAAGCCGTGGATCACTAGCTTCCTGCTCTGCCCCTGTTCCTGGGGCCCTGCCCTGTGCTCCGTGGACCCTCATCGTCCCCTGCTGGTCGTGACGTCCCTGCAGGGAGGTTTGTGTCTGGGCTCACGTGAACATTTCCTCACTGTGTCTGTGGTACAGTAATACACGGCCGTGTCCTCGGTTCTCAGGCTGCTCATTGGCAGATACAGCGTGTTCTTGCTGTTGTCTCTGGAGGTGGTGAATCGGCCCTTCATGGAGTCTGCGTAGTTTATATTACTACTATCATCACTGATGTATGAGAGCCACTCTGGCCCCTTCCCTGGAGCCTGGCGGACCTAGTCCGTGTAGTAACCACTGAAGGTGAATCCTGAGGCTGCACAGGAGACTCTCAGGGAGCCGCCAGGCTTCACTACTCCTCCCCCGGACTCCACCAGCTGAAATTCTGCGTGGACACCTGCAAACAAAAAGACATCTTGCTCAGCAAAATGTTACACAGGTTCACTGTTTATCAAACTAATGTCTATTCACACACTCAGTATCTCCTGTTTTTCATGAATTACCTTTTAAAACAGCAAGAAAGAAAACCCAGATCTTTGTAAACTCCATAGTGAGCCGTCTGTGTTCAGTCCTGATCACCGAGTAGGAACAGCTGGGCATCCAGGGCTGTGCTCCTCTGCAGAGCTGCAGGGTGAGGGCTGCAGTGATTTTCAGTAGCAGAAGGAGGTCCTCTTTGCATATGCTCCCACTACATAGACACCTCTGGGGTTGGATATGTCAGAGAGAGCATCACAAATAGCAGCTAGTTTGTGAGTGTACTGAGGAAGATTGGTAACAATGGTTAGATGCAAGAAAAAAGATACCCCATTATGTGATTGAGTCTTGTTCTATATTGATCTCCTTTCACATTTGTGCATGTACACAGACCAGGGGTATTTTAACTGATGTTGCTTACTTTGTAATCATGTAAAATAATGAAAATGTCACCAACTGTTGGACTTCCAGTTCATCTACCAGTTCCCTCACCCACACCTTCAGGACCTCATGCTCCAGGTCAGTCAAGGTCAGCAAGAAGCTCAGTGGGCACCTTCAGGGTAGCCTCTCCATTATCTTTTCTCAGCTGGAATAGTGTTTGTTGACTTACTAAGCAATTGACAGTCATCCTTTTGTACTCAGCTAGCTTTGGTTTAAGGTGTCGCTGCTTTGTCTTTCTGTCACACACACAGTTGTTTTGATTTATTTACAATATATGCTGTGGCATTTTAATTTTTATGTCTGGTTGAATAAAGTTGTGACATTCAAACACATGAGGTGATAATTAAAAACAATACAAGTATTTGATTCAGTGTCGTTCAATCCTGTTATACTTGGACATTTTAAAATGTTTATCAGTGATCTTTTATGGAGAAGAAAGTAAACATATGAAATACAAAATGTGTGACATTTATCAATAAAGTTGAAATACAAAGTAAATATATGAAAGTAAATATATGAAATATAAAGTGTGTGACATTTATCAGAACAAACATTGAAAACCTCATTGACAAATTTTGGAATCAACTGAAAAGATTTGTGCCTATTGAAATTTCTGAATGTCTTGGATCTCAGTATCATCATTTTTATAGAATTAACCTCTTATTAACGTGTGTAGTTTTAAGACCATTTTCTGACAGTATTATGTATTTTTTTAATGTGGGTAGATTGGAATGTTACTTGTACGTCATCATACAGCTGACAGGTATTTTTTGCCTAATTCTTACTACCTTAGTAGTTTTATGTTCTGTACATACCATAACCAAGCTATTGCCTACGAGAGACATGTAAGATCATGTGTTTGCAGCCATTCTTACAAGTTTATACTGTATTTTTCTATCTTATTTCATATTGTGTTAAAAAACATTTAAAAATGTTTTTCTTCATTGAGTAATGGATACAAAATGCAAAATCCACAGTTTCAATAGTGGAAAATTACCAATGTATTGCAGTTTTTAATTATAGTCAATTTCATATCACTTGGGAGTTTCAGTTAGACAATGAATCAATCATTTTGGGTTTGAGTTGGGATTTTACCCAGTTTGGATTTTAAGTTTTTGCTTCTTTGCTGTTTCAATTACCCCATAGGAATACTTTTTAAAATGTCATAATGCCAACCTAAAATAATAAAATATTTAAATACATGTACTCTTGGCATAAACTCTGTGCTCTCTGTGTTCCCAGCGCCCCCTGCTGTTATTAAGCGCCCCTGTATGGAGGTTTATGACTGGCTCATACTTTTCCCTCAGTGTTTCTGTCCTACAGTAAATACACCACCATGTCTTTGGTTCTCAGGTTGTCCATTTGCAGGTACAACGTATTCTGGCTGTTGTCTCTGCAGATGGTGAATCGACCCTTCCTGGAGTCTGTGCAGTATATGGCACCACAACTGCTACTGATGACTGGGAACCACTCCATCCCCTCCCTGGAGAGCGGCGGAGTCAGTTCACGTCATAGCTACTGAAGGTGAACCCAGAGGCTGCACAGGAGAGTCTCAGGGACCCAGAAGCTGCACCAAGCCTCGCCTGGACACCAGCAGCTTCACCTCAGCCTGGACACCTGCAAACACAAAGAACATCCTTCTCAGGAAACTGTCACTCATGACACTCACACATTCACTATCTCTTGTTTTTCATTAATTACCCTTTAAGGTAGTAAGGAAGAAAACCCAGTGGAAGCTCAGTGCAAGCTCCATGGTGAGCCATCTGTGCTCAGTCCTGATCACCAAGTGGGAAAACCTGGGCATCCAGGGCTGGGCTCCTCTGTAGAGCTGCAAGGTGAGAGCTGTGCTGGTTTTCATCAGCAGAGGGAGGCCCTATTTGCATGTCCTTCTGCTACCTAGACAGCTCTACTGTGCAAGCCTTAGAGAGGGAAGGATTCAAAGCACATGAGAATGTTTTTAGAGATGTTTTGGAATATTTCTAATTCTATAGAACACATAGTTTTTTCCTATGTGTCTTTGTAGTGATAAACACTTAACTTCATCTGTTTCTCTTATTCTTACATATGTGTAATCAATGGATTTAATAATTTCACATGCTTGTAAATAGGGACATATAGTAAGAAGCATAATGACCTATGAGATATGAGCTCATATGTTATAAAACAGCCCATGTGTTTGGTCCTAAAATCCCTCCCACAGTACTCACCTACTGGCTGAGCAATTCCAAGACTGAGCGATCATGCTGTCTACCTTTTGCTGGATGTCTTCTAATAACAGAACATTACAGGATTTTTCTGTATTTCAATATGTTCATAAATAAATCCATAAGCAGTATCTTTTTCAAACAGATGTTCAAGAATCTGGAATCACCTTTTCCTATCTCTGAATTCAGCTTTCCTCTCCCTCTCTCTCTCTCTCTGTATCTATCTATCTACATCTATATCTATATATATATGAATGGTAGGTAAATGAGATATGTCTTGACATAAATATACAACTTGTAAAATATTGACAGAATTATGGCCACGCTCAAGATGTACAATGAAGCAGTACTCATAAATTCTCCTGTTGTTTCCCATAAAACCCACTTTGGGTAACTTCTTTTACTCTATACTTCCCTAAACCTAAACATTTATTGCTGCATGAGACTGTCCTTCCTCATAGTGACAAAATTAGCAGTCTAATTTTGCGTGATCATCGTGACAACTGTGTATTCCAAAGCATCTACATTCTTGAGATTCACAGTCTTCATTCTAGTCTGTGCAAGCTGTTCTTGCCTGCACATAGAAATTTATGTGAAGGAGATGAAAAATGCATGTGTAAATATATTTGGTCACCAAAAGCCCTTTCATTCTCTGGAGTCTGAGACTTCATATGTGAACTGGAGAGGACACACTGTAAGGTCTCCCCAGTGGATATGATGCTGAGGGAGAGGAGAAACTCGGAGACTGGCAGGAAGCCCTCACTCCTGAGCCTCCTTCTCTGCACCTCCTCTTGGGGCCACTTCTGGTTCTCTGCAGATCGCCAGGGCCCTTGTGCTGTTCTAGAGTTTCCCCTACTGGTCCTGAGTTGCTCAGAGAACTGTTTCTTGACAGTGTCTTTAGACATGCTGATTTGTCTTGTTGGGGACAAATTACAAGGTGTGCCTCTACTGTTACCATCCTGCCACATCCACTCAGTTTCCTGCCTGTGGGCCGAAGGATCCAGTTCCAGGGGTGAACAATCACTGAATATGCACTTGAGAGACATGGACTGTGAGAGCTTCACCAGGCCAGGTCTGGCCTCTTGCAACAGAACCTGGGCATGTACAGTGGCCACAGAGAACACAGTAAGTCCTAAGATCACACAGAGAACTCTATATCATCCTGTCTGAATTTTCCAGCTCTCACATCTGGGAGCCACCACCAGAAAGAGAAGGAACCTGCATTGTTCTAGGTTATTGAAGACTAACTTTACAAATCTCTGAGAATATTTTAAATCTTGAGATACAAAGGGAAATTAAGCCAATGTGCAATATGAGTTTACCTGGTAGCTCCTAATTGCATGTGGGCTGCACTCTTGTATATGAAGGCTGGGAGGAGACAGAGGACATACAATTTGGGGGGTTTGCCTCTGAGTGGAGGATGCTGACTGAGCCCTCAAAGAGCTCAGTGATGTCCCTGGGGTTCACTGTTCCAGGCCCAGGACCTCCCACTCTACGACAGGACATGTACTGGAAGAACTGGTCAGGGAGCTGGCTAAACTTACAGATGAAGGATGGCTTTGGGAAGATGAAAACCAGGATGCTACTGAATTTAGCAGGCGAGCTGCATGACGAGCATCAGGAACATAATCATAGGGCATTAATTGATTTTTAACTTTTGCTGTAAAATGTTTGCTATTTTATAACTATGCCCTTACACTTATGCAAGTAAATATAACAGAGAATGTTTACTTGAACTTGGAGACATCACTGAATCTCATACATTGAAAGGTTTGCTCCAGTCCTATGATGTTGCTACTGAAGGGAAACCTCAGAGGCCAACAGGAAGTTCTCACTCCACTGCTTCCTTCTCTGCACCTGACTCTAGGGCCCTGCCTGGTTCTCCATGGACCACAGCGACCCTTGCTGGACATGAACACCCCTGCAGGGAGGTGTATATCTTGCCCCACACTGAAATACTCTAACGGTGTCTCTTGTACACGGCCATGTCCTTGGTTCTCAGGCTGCTCATTCTGATTTATTGTGTTCTTGCCTTTGTCTCTGGAGATGGTGAATCGGCCCTTCACGGAGTCTGCGTAGTACATGTTATCACCACCAGCCCCTTCGAGATCCACTCCAGCCCCTTTCCTGGAGCCTGGTGCATACAGTTCACCTGCTAATAAGGGTGAATCACAAGGCCACATAGGAGAGTCTCACGGTCCCCCTGGCCTGCACCAAGCCTTCCTCAGACTCCACCAGCTTCACTTCAGACTGAACACTGCAAACAGAGAGACGTCCTGCTCAGGAAACTGTCACATGTCCAGTTTAACTCACTCATACCTAGGACTATCCTAATATCTTATGTTCTAAGTAATTACCTTTTAAAGTTGCACACAAGAAAACCCAGCTTAGCGCCAGCTCCATGGTGAGCTGGCTGCGTTCAGTCCTCATCACCAAGTGGGAACAGCTGAGCATCCAGACCTGGGGTCCTCTGCAGAACTGCGGGTGGCAGCTTGTGACCATCCTCATGCTGCTTTACATGAGGATGGGCTCACTTTCATCAGCAGAGGGAGGCCCTATTTGCAGGGCCTCCTTCTGTATAAACAGTACTGGGGATGAAAAACCCAAGGCTATGTCCACATCTGTTGTCTGTGTGCTGGGGAAGTTTGCTAACAGTGATTTCATTCAAGACCACTGAAAACTCACTATGAGATAATGACATGTGTCTGCATGAGAAACATGAAGAATTATGAAAGTGCCATAAACAGCTTCTTTTCCTATAGGAGAGCTGATGTACTATACATGTTTTGCAGTACATCTCCAAAGTTGTGAACAAACTGCTTCCTGTTGCAGCTCCTGGACAGAGAAGACACACCTGGTGATGTTTTTATTTCTCTTTCTCTAGTGAGAACATGTATAACTTTGCTGCATTCTGCTGTTCGATGAGAGAAAACAGAACCAGCTTTTTTTTTTATGTGGATTCCTGGTAGTGAATCTCTCATTTTCATCTGTCATTAACTCTCTCTTTTTCTATATTTAGATATTGCAAATGTGTGACAGATATGATAAACTGCCCATGTGCAAAGTGTGCACCTGAAAAGAATTAACAAACATGCACACTTGCACCACCACACACAATCATAGTAGTGAGCATGTGTCACCGTGCGTGCAGTGTCCTGTGGCTCCTCTGCAAGCCTCCCTCCTGCTGCTTCCCTCCTGCATCTTAACACCAGGCAGCTTGTGACCATCCTCGTGCTGCTTTACAAGAACTTCCTTATTTCAACATTTGTTCAAAGAGCACAGACTCTATAACTTTGGTCATATATAGCACAGAATATTTGTTAAAAATATCTGCACATGATTATGTGAGTCAGCATTCATGGACATTTATGTTAATTTCTCAATATATGAAAATAGTTCTGGGGATACAGCTCAGTGATAGGCTAATTGCCTATTCACTGTGAAGCCTCTTCATCCCCAGTATGGCAAAAACAAACAAAATCCACAATCAAACAGAAACAAGATATAAAACACTTCTGTTTAAGTCTTCAAGGGGTCTGTTAATGGTTATTTAAATATTCTAAGCTTCTGGTTATTACAAAGAACTAAGCTCATCAACCTGCAAATATAGACACATAAAAAATTGGTCTTTCTTTACAATAAACACTACAAGCATAACAAAAAAACTGGATTAACTGTGAATCCGTAAATTTTCTTATGGACTGCAGGAATTAATGGATTACTAAAGGCTGAGTGTGCTGAAGCATTGAAGTGTGAACACAACAGATGTGCTAAGTTAGGGGGTGCGCATGTCTATTCCTGATGCTGTAAAATACCCTGCAAGGAAAAATTTACATAAAATGCAGGTTTTACTTGTATTTTTGAAAATTCAAAAACAGGCTAGGACAGTTTGTGTCTGGTAGGAGGTACTTATGCGCTTCCAAATCTTGTGTAGTTTCTGTACCCTTAGCTGGCCAGAGATTCACCCTGTGTCCCTTCAGTGCATGGAGGCAAAGCAAGAGATCAGCTCATATCTCACAGCCCTGATCTCAGCTAGGAACTCAGGATTCCTAGGCAAGGCTCCCCACGCCAAAAAAAAAAAAAAAAAAAAAAAGACACCACGTGTTCATGATGTCCTCTAGGGGGCGCATGAGCTCGAATATGGAAACACTGAGGGCCCACCTCAAATCATAGCCTTCCATGCTGTCCTCCGTCCTGTTTTTATCTCTTACTAAAGTCATTTTACTCCCTCAAAGTGGCCTCAAAGTTTTAAATTTTCTAGTATCAATTTAAATGTCTGATGTAAAGAAGATCTAAAAATATTATGGATGAGATTCAGATATGATGCTCCCCAGTTTGTACTTACAAAATTAACCACGTTAAATGCTTCCCAAACATAAGTGATGGGCCTGGGACAGGGTACACATTCCCAATCTAAAGAGCTGATACAAAGGAGTAACAAATACTACAAACCAACAAAATCCAACTAGAGCAACATTTCTCCTTAATGATCCAGAGCCATCCTCTGACTTCATGTCACTGTGACTTTAGGCCACCACTTCGTAAGGTCCTAGTAGTCCCATCCACATTTTAAGGAGTGTAAGCTGTTACAGGAGTTCACGCAGATGTGAGCTGGAGCCTGTGGTCTCCCACACCTGCTTTGCATGCTGATGGCTCTGCAGGCCAGGGCTCTTATGGCAAATGTGGCAACATAGATCTACAAGTTACTCTGCTCAAGACACCTCTCTCTGGTGGCTCTCACCCCACACTTGTGCTGGCATTGCCTCTGTGGGGAACTTCTGCAGCTTTTTCCCTTCTGCAGTGGTTCCAGCCTGTGCCTGTAGATGTCCAGCGCTTGCTTTGAAATTCAGAAAGAGGCAAAGATGCACCACAGCTCTTGGAATTTGTGCACTTGGAGAGTGAGTGCCTCATGGACATCATGGACTGACATGCTCTGTGCAGTGTTAGCAGTTGCACCCAGTGTTCTTGGATGCACAGGAGCCATACATGTGGTAACAGCAAGAGGGCCCAAAGTACTTGAAGAATGGGTGGTTGGTTATAGTTAGGGACATTGATTTCCCACAAGTTGCCTAAGTCTCTGGAAAAGTTCTTTGCTGAATATCTGCCTGGAGACAACTCTGGGTCCGTTTCTCAGTGAACAATTTTTTCTTCCTTCAGTCAGAGTTCTGAGGGATTTTTTTTTGGATCCTTACCTTGATATCCTAAGAGCTTCTTGAATTTTCATTTTGGTGTGTGGCTGGTTCATTACACTGATAATATTATGCTGGTGGGGCCAAGTGAGGAGGTAGCAACTACTTTCATTTTGGTAGTAAAGAATTTGAGAGACAGAGGGTGAAAAAGAAATTAACATTAAAATTCCAGGTCCTTCCACTCAGTGCAATTTCTGGTGTCCAGTGGTGTGGGGAATGTAGAAATATGTTCTGAAGTGAAAGATAAATTATTGATCTGGTTTCCCCTACAACCAAAAAAGGGACACAATGCCCAGTTGACCTATGTGGATTCTGGAGGGAATACATTCCTCACTCAAGTGTTTTACTCCAGCACACTTAGTGAGTTATGCAGAAACCTGCTAATTTTAAATGAGGCCCAGAACAAGGAGTCTCTGCAACAGGTCCAGGTTGCTTTGCAGGTTGCTCTGCCACTAGAGTCATATGATCCAGCAGATCCAATGGTATTTCTGTAGCAGGTAGGGATGCTGTTTGTAGAAGCTTAAATGTAAATTGCTATGGAGACTTTTAGGATTGGAGCAAGAGTCTACAATCATCTGCAATTACTCTCCCTTTCAAAAACTGCTCTTGGCCTGCTGCTTGGCTTTAGTGGAAAGTGAATGCTTGACCAAGGGAAACCAGGTTACCATGCAACCTGAGCTACCTATCATGCTCTAGGTATCATCTGATCCATGAGTACTGGATGTGCAGAGCAACAATCTATCATTAAACGAAAATGGTGTATACATAATCAAGACAGAGCAGGTTCAGTGGGTACAAGTTACACGAAGTTCCACAGATGCCCATGGCTCCTACCTCTGCATAATCGCATTATTTCCCAACATTTGTCCTTGCCAAAGGACACATGGGGAGTACAAGATGAACAAATGCTAGAGGAAAATAAGGATAGCCGTTGTTTCCTGATGGTTCTGCAACGCTATGCAGGCACCCCCTGCCAAGGGATGGCAGCAAATTCAACTCCTTTCCAGGACATCCCTTATGGCCAGTTACGAAGGGAAATCTTCCCAGTGGGTAGAACCTTAGGCAGTATGCTGGGAATACATTTTACTTGGTAGGAAAAATGGCCAGATATGTGACTATACTAATTCATGGGCTGTAGCCAACTGTTTCATTAGGGGTCAGGAACGGGAAGGAACCTAACTGGAAAACTGGCAACAGATACTTGGGGATGTAGTATGTGCAAAGACCTATCTATATGGGCAAAGGATATTAAAAAATTGTATTCCATGTAAACATTCACCAAAAAGTGACCTCAGCAGAGAACTTTAATAATCAAGTGGGTAAGATGACTTGTTCTGTAGATAATTGTCAATTTCTCTCTTCAGACACACCTGTACCTTCCCAGAAGGCTCATGAACAGAATGGTCGTTAGGAAGGCAGGAGGTTATGCATATTAGCAACATGGACGCTCATTCACCAAGCTAGATCTGGCTACAGCCACTGCTGGATGCCAAAGAGGCTACCAGCAGAGACCAACACTGGTTCTTCGATATGGCACAATTCCCTGGGATGATCAGCCTTCCACAGGATGATCAGATTAAACCATTTATATCATGGAAATGAGTGTGCTTTGCACTTAATGGCATACATATTGTGGATGCGCATTTGCCTTTCCTGCCTGTAAGGCTTCTGCCAATTCTTCCATCCATAGATTCACATAATGCATTAACAACTATCAAGGAATTACACACAGTATTGGATCTCACACCAAGGAACACATTTGATGTCCAAAGAAGTGACATAACGAGCTCATGCTCGTAAACTTCACTGGTCTTACCATGTTCCTCAACACTCAGAAGCTGGATAGAAAGGTGGAATCATCTTTTGAAGACAATACTTGCAGCACCAGATAGATGGCTATAGCTTGCAGGGCTGGGGCAAATTTCTTCAAAAGGCTGTACAAGCTTTGAATCAGCGTCCACTATATGGTAGTGTGTTTCCCATAGTCAGGATTCATAGGACCAGTAATGAAGGGGTGGAAGTAAGAGTGGATCACTGACCATTACCGAAGTGATCAATTAGCAAAATTTTGCACCCTGTTCTCATGACCTTCTGCTCAGCTGTCTTAGAAAGTCTTAGTTCGGGGAGCTTCTGGGAAGATGGCGACCAGGTGAGCAGCAAGGAAGCGATCCTCCTAGATAAACACCACCAGCTCGAGACAGACTTGGCGAGCGTGAATGCCGGGACCTCGGCTGGGAAGATATAACTGAACCTGTTTCTCTGAGCTGCCGGGGGAGATGCGGTACGGCAGCCCAAACTGCCGTGGCGAGACGCGGGAAAGCCCCAGACGCTGGGAGCCAGAGACGCTCCGCGCGGGTAGGGGGCTTGGCTGGGTCCGACCGCCCTGGGGGCACAGCCAGCTCGGTCGCTTCCGCCTCCCGAGCAGGCGCAGCTTTCCAGCAACTCCCGACAGAGATCGGCGTATTAGCAGCGGCAACGCCCAGCAGTCCCACATTTCGCGCGCATCAGGCAGGTTGCTCAGCCTAGACCCTTGGCAGCTGGAGGTCTGTGGCCAGGGCGGCGCGAGCAGCATAGGAGCGGAGCATCCCGCTCCCTCCCCCAGACCCAGAGAGCGCGAGGAAACAAGTGGCTGCGAGCGGCGGATCACGAGCATAGCACAAAAAACTGGCACCTTGGAACCTTCCTGCCTGCAGGGACTCCGAAAACTGGTGAGCTATCTGCGCTCGCGACCAGATCACCCAGTGGGGGAGGAGATCCATCCCTATACCTGCAGGGAACCCTGGGAGGGGGGGGGAGCGGTCTTACACACCTCACCCAGGTCTCTAGCTAGGGAATAGCTAACCAACATCTGCAGAGCCTTTTAAGCGGAACTCTCAGCAGAAAGCTTAAGGGACATTCCCCCAAAGAAAAGTCATTGGAGCAGCCTCTGCAGCAGACCTTTGCCTGCTGAACTGCCTGGGGAATCTACTGCTCAATATTTTGAATCTGATACCCAAAAAAGGGAAGACAGAAGAACAAATCTCAGCAGAAAGCTTAAGGGACATTCTCCCAAA
>PVLD010019605.1:0-35965 GCA_004027595.1 Dinomys branickii
ATTTGTGTGCTCTCTGTACTCTGGGAAGCTGAGGCGGGAGGATCAAAAGTTTGAGTCCAGCCTGGGCAACTTGGTGGCTTAATGAAACCCTCTCTCAAAATAAAAGGGCTGAAGATATAGCTCAGTGTGAAGGCCCCAGGGTTCAGTCCTCAGTACCATGTGCATGCACGCACACCCACCCCCCCACACACACACACAATCCCGATAGAAGAGAAAAAGAATGCCTCCTATGGGCTGGGTGCTGGCCTAGAACAAAACAGAGATCCCTGCACCCCTTAGTTTATATAGTGTAATGAGAAGAGGGGTCATAAACATAATAACTAAAATGATAAAGTTGTAAGTTATTTGAACAAAGGAATAAAATATGGTAGGGTAGGTGGCTTTGTAAGTGCCAGGGTGGTTGTTGGATTATAGTTTTACATAGTAGTCATTTAGCAGATGTTCGAACCAAGAGTTAAAAGATATGAAAGGGTTACCATATGGCTCTACCCAGGGAAGAGCATTCCTGGCAGAGGGAACAGTCACTGCAAGAGTCCTATGGTGCAAGTATGCCTTGCAATTTCAAGGCAGAGTAAGGAGATGTGTGACTGGGCTCAGCTGAGCAAGGGGGAGAGTAGTAGGAGATCATGTCAGAGAGGCCAAGTAAGGGGAAGGGTCAGATCAAGTAAAGCTGTGATTGTGTTAACGATTTGGACTTTTCATCTTGTTAGAAGTAGAGGCCCTTCTGAGGGATTTGAGCTGTGGAGTGGATGTAAAATCTAACCTATATTAAGAGAATCACTGTACTTGCTATGTTGTGAACAGGTTGAGCCAGACAGTATCACTAACTGTTTTGTGCCCTCTTTTGGCTTTATAAATTACCACAGGCATCTGTCATCTTTTTTTAACCTCAGAAAATATTTTACTTGTGAGGAGTTGGAAGTTTAGAGAAGCTAACCAACTTTCCCATGGCTGCTCAAACAGGGAGCCGCAGAGTCACATCTTGAACAAGAAGTTTCAGTCTCCAAATTTGTTGCTCTTTCTACTTTTCCACAGTAGAACCTGAAGCTTTACATGTTCCTTTCAGCTTAAAGTAATTCGGTTTTTCATGTGTGGTGCTCAGAGCAACAGCAACATATGGTTTCTTTTCCAGATGAGAAGCAGTACGATTCTTACATGCTGGGAGGGCTTAAATTTAAAATTAACCTCCTTGTATCAGAAGAAAGCAAGTTTGCAACAACAGAGTAGACTTGGAGATGTGCCATTCTATGTTCAGCCACTTGGTATGAAGATTGGGTATCTGAAATCACATCTTAAGGATTAAATGGCTTCATAAATAGTCTAAAACAGTTGTTGGCTTTTAGAATTTCATAAATGAAAAAAAAGTAAAGTAACAATTGTTATAATACTTTTTCCAGACTCTTGGAGAAATTGAAATCATTTGTGTTTTATTAATCCATGTTTTTCAGGCTCATTGGACCATAACATGAACAAGGGTCTTTGTGTAATGATTATTTTGTGGCTTGAAACTATTATGATTCTTGTGAAGAGTAGCATGTTTCTGATCCTAGAGACAGAGATCACATTGACTTTTATTTTCTTAATGTTTATTAATTGATTTAAAGATATTGAACAGACCCTGACTTAAGCTGATTACAAAAAGAGTTTGGTTGGATTACTTTATTAATATGATAAACTAGAAACAGTCTTGGATACATAATCATTATTACTAACTCATACTGTGACTGAGTCATCTCTTTGTGTGCTTGGAAATTTAATTTTTCCAGAGTTAATAAAAAGGAACATTTGAATGTTGCAAAAACACTCAGGCCAAGAATCTAAAAGTTCATATCAACAATAATTTTCTCATACTCTTTTGTATATTTGACAAAAGCTATCACATTCCTATCTTAATATTTGTAGGGTTACAATTATACTTAGTTAATCTTAAATTCTGGCAGTGAAGTTCTCATAAGACTTTGAAGCATTAATAGAAACAGTGCAAGTCTAACTTTACAGTTATTTCCATGATTAAACCTAGTTTTTGTAGGTCATTCCACAGAAGTTAAGTATCTACAATTCTTTGTTTTTTGTTTTTTTTTTAAACTGAATTGGACAGTCATCTTGTCCATACTTAAGCTTAAGATAATTTTTTTTTTCATTTTTTAAAATAAATATCGAGACTTAAAATTGGGCTGGGGATATAGCTCAGTGGAATAAGCACTTGCCTGGCAAGTGCAAGGTCCTGAGTTCAATTCCTGGTACTGCAAAAAATAAATATAAATAAATAAATAAATAAATAAATAAAAAGACTTAAAATCTACAGGGAATGAAGGTCAAATAACAATAATAGCCTAAAACAAAAAGTGAAAAGCCTTGTGAGAGTCTTAACAAAATTTTAAAATATCCATATTACCCTTTCAAAATATATTCTATAGATTTCAAAATATATGTAGATGATAAAATTGAGAATCAGATTATTTGAACCCTTATTTTTGCCTTGTCCCTTATTCCCTTGTTTAAAATATTTTGTTCACTCTGTACAATGTAGGCATTGTAAAGATAATCTGAGCTCTTTGGATAAAAAAGGGCCAAAGTTATAAAGTAGCTGTGGTTAAGGGTATGTTGTTATTACAGTGTCAAAATCATTACCAGTGTGGACCATGGGAAAATAATGGCCATTTACAAGACAATATCACAACTGATTTTCAAGTATAGCAAAATGATTGCATCATAGTCTGGTTATAGATGCAATAGACTACACTTAATAGTTACATTCAAAGCATTTAACCCAAATGCCTATCAACTGAGGAATGGATAAAAAAGGTGTGGTATTTTTATACAGTGGAGTATTACTCAGCTATAAAAAAGATGAACTAGAGGCTTTTATAGGTAAATGGATGCAACTGGAGACTATACTCGTAAGTGAAATAAATCAGACCCACATATGTAAACATTGTATTGTTTCTCTAGTGTAACAACCTGAAAGAGTAAATAAAACTGAAAGGTACAGTAGATATTATGACAGGGAAAGAAATTGCTCAAAGGGAAGGAACAACTGGAATGAGGGAAAGCAGAAAAGAAAGAGAGAAAGAAAGAAAGAAGGAAAAAGGAAAGAAAGAAGGAAAAAGGAAAGGAAGAAAGAAATTACACACACACACACACACACACACACACACAAGGATAGCTGAGATAATTGTACTGCTGATGTCTATTGGTTTATTGAAAGGAACAGTTAAAGCTTAAATATTTTTGACCAATTTTGCATGCTTATATCTTGTAATCTGAGCAACTAATTTGATCTTTTTTTTTTTTTTGTGGTACTGGGGATCGAACTCAGGACCCTGCGCTTGCTAGGCAAGCGCTTATTCCACTGAGCTATATCCCCAGCCCTACTGAGCAACTAATTCGAAGACAACAATCATTGTTGAATTCCTACCATCTTATTTAGTGAAGCTGTGTATTGTTTCTAATGTTTTTAAAAATTATTTTCTCTTCGTTTGATCAATCTTGCATTCTTACATTTTGTAATCAGAGCAACTTCATTGAAGATAACAGTATTATTCTGTGTTGTTTTTATTGTTTTTGTGTTTTGTTTTTGTCTTTGTTGTTATTTTGTTATCGTTATTTCTCTTTAAAAAAATTCAAGGCATTTTCTTTCTTTTTTTCTTCAAGGCATTTTCTTGAAACATCCATAAATACTGAATTGAAATGCCAGAGTTTATAGTGGTTTTAAAAACACTGGAAGAACAATGTTCAGTAGAGGGCTCTTTAAAAATTTTACAGTGTTAGTAATTCTGAGCTAATTTATTAACTGCTTCTCTCATGTTTTCTTGAATATTTACTAGGTTGAGTTTTCCTACATTTGCTTAAACATTCCACTGGGTCTCTTAACTCATTTGCAGCAAGGCTTATAGTTTTGTGTGACTGCTTGAGAACATTTAGTCTGAAACACAGAACTATAATAAAAGAATAACCTTAGTGTAGCAAATTTTGTACAGTGGCCATCCTTTGGCGTTACACCTTTGAAGAGTGTGCAGCATGCCAAAGTGCTACAGCATACCATGTGAGAATTACTGGGCAGCAGTGTTTCTAGGGGTAAAGAATTTAGGAGAATGGAAATGATAACGAGAGATCAGAAAAGCAGAGAGGTATATCTGCTTCCTGTTCCCTCCAACACTGCTTGCCCCAAATTGGGAGGAAAACTGCTGTATCCCAAAGAACTTTCTTGTTGAACCATGGGGTGCTTACCTACCTTCCTTTTCTTTAAAACAGCCTTTCTTTTCCATGTCATCCCTCTAAAAAATCTTTTATGTTTTTCTAGGTGATTCCCTTTGTATTGAACTTAAAGATTATGATGAGTGTAGATTATGTGGGTGATATAATAAAATAAAAGTCACAGCAATCTTATCGATGAGCCAAGTTTCTGAGCACATAAATAATGTTAAATTACTACTATATTTGGTGTGTCTAGAAAGTATGTATTATTTTGCTGCTGTTCTTGCTGCTGTTACTGAGGGTTAAACTGAAGGTTTTTGAGCTACTTCCTCAGCCCTTTTTAACTGTTTTTTGATCCTCCAAGGTCTTGCTAAGTCACTAAGTTATCTAAGCTGAGTTCAAATTTGCACTCCTCCTACCTCAGCCTCCAAGAATTATAGGTATATTCATATATACACATATACATACTTACATATTTCTCATTTTCCACAAATATTTGTGCCTATCAAGAGGATGTGTATTGGTGAATGAAGGTATTAGGAAAGATGGGAAGAAAGAAGTAAACTGAAAATTTTGCATGTAAATAAAAATAGAAATATTTTTAAAATAAATTTTTGTTGGCTTTAGTTTTATAGCCTGGCTTCTAGAATTGTGAAAGGCTGATAATGAATTTGACTATCAAAAGAGAATAATCCTTTCTTTATTTGAAATATTCCCTCATTGTAAACATCAGTTTGCAGTATCCAGGAGAGCTTCTCAGTGTTTAGCTGACTTTTAAATTTGTTTAAACTTAATGTTGTATGTTTATGTTTCTACCCTGTGTACATATGGGTCAGTTAGCTGTTAGTGTAACAAACACATGAGATAAATCAACTTAAAAGAGGAAGTCACAGTCTGTGGTCACTTGGCCCTGTTGCTTTGGACCTGTCACAGTACAGTGCGTCATCATAGGAGCATAGGGCAAAGGAGGCCTGTGCACCTCATGGTAGCTGGGAAGAGAGAGGAATAGAAGGAATATTAGAGTCTGCAGTCCTAATATCGCCTTCAGTGGCCACTCCTGGGGACCTCCCTTCCCTCCATGAGGCCAGACTTCCTAAAGGCTGGGACCCAGCCTTCAACACATGGGTCTTTGAGGGACATTTAAAATCCAAACTGTATATTTAAGGGAAGAAACGTTAGAATCTTTTAGTTTTGCATTGTGGTAATAACCACCATCTTCTCTACCAGGTGATTCTGGCTTGCATGCCAAACCGTGCCCTGTAAAGTCCTGAAGACAGTCAGCTGAGCACCTAGTGCTAGGCACTGACGATACCTTAACTTTCTTAACTGACCTCTGGTGTGTTAATCATTCTTGGCAAAACCCGCATGCTACCTTTGTCTACAGTAGTATATAAGCCCTTTCCTCTTGTCTTTGAATCTAGGAATTCTGTGTTGCTGCTGGCCAAGATAGGCTTCTATCCATTAAGTTCTTAATAAACTGCATTCTTTGTTAAAAAAAAAATCCAAACTATCATAAGCAGTATATAAGTAAGGAGGTTTTATACTTACAAAAATTTTCAAAATTGTTTTTAATATGTATAGGATGCCAGGCCTAGAGTATTTATATATCACTACACTGTTTTGACTTGCTTCTGTGCTGTTTGGTCTATGTATGAAGCTATGAAGAAAATCTGGTTTGTTGTAGAGTACATGTAGCATACACATGTGTGACATTTTTTTTTATTATTATTTGTTTTCTTTTTTTTTTTTTTCAGCATGCTGGAACAGGATCCCAGGAAAATGAACCCTAATGTGCACCCTGCAAATCAAAGGAGGCATCTTTTAGGATTTTCTGCTAAAGAAGAACAAGGCGCATCAGATGATATCATCCAGAAAAATAGTTACAGGTGAGATGGTGTGTTGATCTGATTGAGTTAATGAAACTGAACTAGAGTTCTATCTAGCATAACTTTACATCTAAATTATTCATATACAGCTTTGACTAGAAGAACAGATGAATTGCTGAGGCCATTAGTAAATTTTATTTTTAAGATCTAGTCTAAGAATAAATTTACTTTGAAGCCATTCACAGTTTAGAATGCTTGAGATGTGACCATAGAATCTTAATTTGCGTGCACTGTAATATACACTTATAAAGAAACACCACCAGAACCAAACCACGTGCAGTATCTTCATTCATTTTGGCTAGTTTATTGTGTTTGTACATTTAATTTATTTAATATTTGTTGGGCTTTTTTTTTTTTGTCTTTTTGAGACAAGGTTTTACTATGCAGTTCAGGCTGGGCTTGAGCTCACTTTTGTAACCCAGGCTGGCCTCGAACTCGCAACATTCCTGCTGCTTCAGCCTCCCAAGTGCTGGGATTATAGGCTTGCACTATCATGCTTGGAAGTATTTGTTACAGTTTGACCTGTGGGTGGATATGCTATGTTAGAATGATGAGTAAACCTATTTGTAGTCATTAGGTAAATTTATACTTATATCATCTTTGCTAAATTTGTCCTTTGAAATAATTTAATACCGACTTGATGAATTTCCATATTGCTTGTCAATAGAAGAAGAGTTACGAAAATAGCATTCTTGTGTTCTGTTAATTTGAAGAAGGTTAGAACGGACATTTGCAGAGCTGTGTACTTTATGATAAACACTTCCTCCTATCCAAGTACTAGCTAGGCCGGACCCTGCTTAGCATCTGAGATTAGATGAGGTTGGGCATGTTTGGGGTGGTACGGCCATATAGAATTTTTGTCATAGTCAAATGGACCTGGGCAAAGAGGAGTGACAGAATGGCAAGCATGGCACAGTGTTATGCTTGAAAATTATTAGCTGAAGGCCATAGAGGAATCATTCTTGATTATTACTTTGCTATGTCTATACTACTGAGTGAGAATATGACCATAGGTCCAGGCTTATCTCTACTTAGCCTACATGAGAAAAAAAAATTTCTGTGAGAACATCTGGCATAAATCAGTGGTGTTTTGGATAAACAAGAAAGGATAGTCACCTTCTGTAAAAGGCATCAATCATGACTTGTCTTTATCCTAGGAATTCTCATCAACTATAGCTCCCTAGCTCCTTTCCTTTAATGATTATTTGCTAACATTTTTTCTTTCAATATACAGTGGTTTGCAAGCAGCCTAGAACTCTGAGTTAGTGTGAGTCTAATTGTCTCCAGATTACATGTTGGCTTAAAGGCTCCCTTTCCTTTCTCTTTTAACTCCACCCAGTCTGTCCTGGCATTTCTCCTGTTGAGTATTTTTTCTTTTCCCGAAAATATTTTTGAGTCTTACAACAAATCCAGTCAGCACGGATGTGCAGAAATCATTACTAGAGTTTATCACATGGAAAGAAAATTATAGATTAGAAGTACATTTTCAAAGCAGTTTTGGATTTTCTCGTGGATCACAGTGTTTGTGTTTTTATAAGTATACAGCATGATTTTTAAGATAATGTATGTGCGACAGATCTTTGTTCTTGATTTTTTTTAGTGTGTTATAGCAGCCTCTTCCTGTAGGCATTCAGAAGGGGGCATACACCTAGCGAGCACAGGACAGTGTGCCTTCACTCCCCGTGTATCCATATGTTTTCACTGTAAATTACCTGCCTCTATTTAACCCCAGTGATAGAAAAGAGCGCATCACGAATGTTCCTGGTGCAAGGGAAGCTGAGGTATCTGCAGCTCTTTCTTCTCTCTCTGTGTGTGGCACACACAGCATTCTCTGACTTTTATCTTGAAGTTAGTTTTTCACTCTGCCAAAATTATTTTTATCAAAGGAGCCAGTGACTTCAGTGTGGCCAAACCCGGTGGAAACTTCCGTCTTCATTTTTCTCGACCTTCCCCAGCACTCAGCTGTCTGGATCGCTCCCTCCTTCAAAACCCCCTTTTGTGTTGCTGGTCTTCCTTCTTTTTTACCGGCCTGCTGCTTCATAGTCTTTCTTTGCAGTCTTTCTTGTAGCCAGATCTCAAGGTTTGGAACTGTGAACTTGTTGTTTTCTTTTTTGACTCACCTATAATTTAGCACAGAATCCTTGTCTGTGTGTCCTGATGATGCTCAGATTTCTGAGTTCCTAGACTCCAGTATCCCATAATTTCCTTGACCTCTCTGACATTTCAAACCTAGTATGTACATAGTAGAACTTCATTCCTTTCTTTTTATCTCTAAGCAGTTGTCTACAACAGTCTTCCTCATTTCTTTTGTTTAAGCTGGAATCTCTGATTCCTCTTTCAACAAATGCTATTGAGAGTCTTTCCAAAAATTGCTTTCAATCTGTCCACTTGTCTCCATTTCCACTGCCACGGACCTAGTCCGTGCTATCATCAGTTCTTGCTTGGATTGATATAGATCTCTGCTAACTGGTGTCCTGGCTTTTCCCTTTGCCACCCTCAAATCCTTTTTATATCTAAGATATAAATTCACATATTTCACTTCTATGCTGAAGATATTTTTGTGAGTTCTCATTGCATTTAACAATTCCTTATCGTGATTGGCGTTTTCTCTTTCAAGCTTCCTCTAGTGCCTGCTTCCTCCCACCTGCTCATAATTCTTCAGCCTGTGGTCTTCCTTTATGTTCCTTGAGCTGTTTTTTCCCTTACATGCTTCTACCTAGAATTATCTTCCTCCAGTTTCTAAGGGACTGGCTTTTTCTTATTACATAGGCCCTGATTTAAATATCTCCTCAGACTGTTTTATCTAAAGTAATATTAAAGTAGAGACTTTTTTTTTCTGTTGGATTTCCAGGACTTAGAACAGAACCCGGCATGCAGTTGATATTCAGTTGAATGAAAAAAATAAGTGTGAATCTTTAAAATTTTTTTTATTTTTTGTGGTACTGGGGATTGAACCTAGGGCCTTGTTCATGCTAGACAGGTGCTCTACCACTGAGCTATATTCCCAGCCC
Source organism: Dinomys branickii (assembly GCA_004027595.1). NCBI lineage: Eukaryota > Metazoa > Chordata > Mammalia > Rodentia > Dinomyidae > Dinomys > Dinomys branickii. The sequence goes on from PVLD010019605.1 coordinate 9,095, forward strand.
AAAAGTGTGACTCTTGCCATGTTCAAGTTTTATGTGTTTATTTTTTTTTCTTTTGGTGTTTTATCATATTTGGTTTTATAAATCCAGAGCATCCTGTATAAAGAATTTCAGGACAAATCTAAGATTTCTTAGTGACAACAATTAAAATAGCAGAGTAAAGAGAATAAGTAGCAATAATGTCCCCAGCTCAGATACTAATTTTCAACTCAGATTTCACTACCCTACATCATATCCTAAATATGAATTTATGTGATACAGATCAGAATGATGATTAGAAAACTATTTTTAAGCTAATAGAGTAATTACTGTCACCCTTGTGTATCATTAGTGATTCAGTTCCACAATTCTGAAATTTTTATTTAGCTTTTTTATTTTTTCACTTTAATCCTGCCAAGTATTTTATGGATTACTCTGCCCCCACCTTACATATACTTGTTTTAAGGAGGCTGTTCAATTTTACTATCATAGAACTGTGAATGACCACAACACTTTCAGCCTGGTCACATAATACTATCTTTCCTATCAACCACTTGATCTTGCTTTCAAATTTTCCCATTGCTGTGCCACTTTAAGCTCACTGAAGGCATAAACCATATGTTATCATTGTATCCCTTATTTTTGATGCACATTAATTGCTCAATAAATGGTAAGCCTGAATTACTATGCTATCTCTGTAGAAATTTCAAAATGACATTTGTCCTACATGGTTTATACTCTTCCCTTTTCTATTATATTTACTTCTACCTTGCAGTGTATTCTATTTACTATATATTTATTTCAATGATAAGTTAATGCTAGTAATGATTTTCTTTAAGCAAACTTCCTAGGAATTTAAGAGACAAGAAAACAAATACTGTGCATGTATGTTTCAGATACGATCATTCTGTTTCAAATGACAAAGCCCTAATGATACTAACAGAAGAGCCACTGCTTTATATTCCTCCACCTCCTTGTCAACCCCTGATTAACACAACCGAATCACTCAGGTAAGTGTCGTGGATTTTGGCAGAGATATCTGAGTGGGCTCCTGTGGTTAATCTTGGAACTTTGAAAAGTATTTATTCAGATTTACTGAATGGCTGAGAAAATCTCTGGCTTACTTATTGGATAACCATGAGTGTATTTGTCCAGTTTCTCTACCAACCTGATAGAGATGGTGTTGGGTCTATTTGATGTGATGGCAGCATACTTGAATATGTCTTATTTGAAACCTACAAAATAATGTTAAAATTCAGTGCAAGGGCTATAGGATGGTAACATCCATAGCAGAAAGTATCTTTTTCTTCAAGTAGATAATAATTTGAGGATGTATGATACATAAATGTTTTTTTGTGGTTGCACCCTTCCTTATCAGTTTTTTATTTGAGTTCTTCCTGTGATTTTGGGACAGGTCCCCGCACCTCAAAAAGTGCCTCAGTTTTGTGTGTCTGTATGTGTGTTAAGTACTAATCAACTATAGGCAAATAAGTGTAGCCTCACACCTTTACAGCTTCTCTGGAAAGTAAGCAAGTGAAAGTTACATTAAACCAGCCTTTAATTTACAATGTTGAGAAATACGAACTTTCTTTTTCCTTTGGCACTTGGGTTGGTTTTTTTCCTTCTCCTGAAAGAGCAGGATTTTTCAAAGGTTAACATATCCATTTGCTGGTAGGAGTCCTGCGATGACCTGTTAGTATTTCTGTAGTGTCTCAGATGCTTGTATATATTGTACATAGCTCAAGAGCAGATATAAGAAATACTATTTTTGTGGAAAAACTTGTGCAGCCAGTATTTTATATTGAGCAGATATTTAACTATGGCTTTCTTTGAATTTTGAACTCATAATTGAAGAGGCTAACATATAAAAATGCATGCCTTATTAAAAACAAGATTAAGCGTCTTAGCTTTTTCAAGTCAAAAGGCAATATTGAGTAATCAGGCCCTTGGAAAACTCTTTGGAACCTACAGAATGATTAAATTTATTTCCAGCCAAGAGATGACATTTGCTTCTGTGAAATATGTATAATTAATTAGGCTTGTTTTATAGGTTAAATCACGAACTTCGAGGTTGGGTTCACAGACACGAAGTAGAAAGGACCAAGTCAAGAAGAATGACAAATAATCAACAGAAGACCCGCATTCTTCAGGTTTGTTTCTGCTTCTCTTCACACAATGGCTGGCACAGTTAGACTTCCACCACCAGTTACTCTCTTCCCTGGAAGATTTTGGAAGCTTAAGATTTACCCAATTCCTACTACCTCTTGCTGCTTCTGATGTACCTGTCCTTGAAGCCTTCCTCTTAAGTTTCATGCACTTAATTTAGCTTTTATAGTGCTGGTGTTTCCTGCTGTGCTACGTTCTGTTTCCTGCCTTCTACTTCAAATTTGCTTCAAGTCAGGAGTTCCTATTCAAAGATCTCTCTATCAAATGTTTTTAACAAATACCTGGTACAATAAATTTTATATATATATATATATATATATATATATATATATATATATATATACATACATACACTATATGTATCTCTGTTCTTCTTAGAGCTTTTCAATAAGAGCATGTTGAAGCATGGGGCAACTTGGAAATGAGGGTATATCCATGGAGGGGATTTCTGAACTTGGACATGACCTACTGTGGGTTAATGACAGAATTTACTTAGAACTATTCAGGAGAGCTCTTATCCTAATGTTGGTCACAAAGCATCATTTATAGTCATTGGATCATTCATCAAATATTCATTACTACTTCTGACACATTTAGACTGGCAACTGGCAGATTGGGAGCTCCTGGAAAAATTACCCATGGTGCTGATAATGAGCCAGCGACTGTTCTAGGCCTGAGAATATGGTGCTGAGAATAATAAAGTCCCTATTTTCATTGAGCTTACAATATAGTGGGAAAGTGAAGAATAAATAAGTAAATAAATACACATACTCAAAGTCAGGGGTAAGTTTGCTAAAAATAAGTAAAGCATTGTGGAAGATTAGCATGTGAAGTGAGAAAGAGTGGCTATTGGAGACTGAATGGTCAGAAAAAGTTTCCCCGAAGAAGTTCTAGGTACTGTAATTAAGGCTGGCTGTTAGAGCAGCCTCAAAATCTCTATAACTTAATGGGATAAACACTTGTTTCTTACGCAAAGTGTAGCATAACTCTATAGACTGCCTTCTTTCCAAGCAGTGTCTTAGGAATTTGTAGTCCTTCTATTATGCAACTCCAATAATTTGAAACTTTTGCTTCTAGCTTTGGGTATTGGTGAAAAGTGAGTTTGGAAACTACACCAAATATTTTAGGAATCAGACCTGGATATTAATGATTTTTAGTTGGCTAAAATTGTCATTTTGCCTTGCCTACTGCAAGGGAGACTAGAACATGTGGTTTCCTTTGTGCACAAGAGAAAAAGGGATTGGTGAGGGTACTGCTTTTGCCTTTGGCAGAGAATGACAGAAAACAATGTAGTGATTTAGGGGGAAATACGCAGAGGAGCTTTCAGGCAAAGAGAATAGGAGGGAACAGTTTGCATGTGGTAGAACCTCAAGAGGATGAGCGTGGTTGGAAATCAGTAACTGAGAGGGACATGGAAGGAAATGAGACTAGAGAGGCTGCAGACGTGAGATCATAGCAAACTTCATCAGCTTGCGTCATAGGCATGAGGGAACACCACTGAAAAAATCTGAGCATGCCAGGTACACCTGGCATCACAGCACTTGGGAAGCTGAGGCAGGAGGATCACCGTGAGTTTAAGGCTAGCCTGGGCTACATAAAGGAGTTCAAGGTCAGCCTATACTACATAGTGAGACTCTGTTTCAAAAAAAAAGTTTGACCAGAGTAGTGACATGATCTGATTTATACACACATACACATAGTTTTTGGCGGTGCTGGGGATCAAACCCAAACCTTCATACATGCTAGGCAAAGTCCTGTACCATTGAGATAGATCCTCAACTCCTGATTTATATTTTTAAAAGATCACTGTAGCTGCCACACAGTAGGTGGTGGCAGGGAGGATTAATAAAAGTAGAGTCCAGTTAAGATGCTATTTTAGTAGTCTAGGTGAGAGATCTTTTGGGACCCACACTAATGTGATAGATGTGAACCTGGGAAAGTATTTGGATGACAAATACAGTCTGAAGGTAGAGCTATTTGAAATTGTTGCTGCAAAATAAAAGCAATTAATGGTAACTCCTGTGCTTTAAGTACTGAATAGTGACGCTATTTACTGAGACCAAGGTTGAAGAAGGGAAAGCTGACACAGTAGTTAAGAATTTTAGACATGTTGAATTTGATGGGAATACTAGATATTCATGTGGAGAAGTCTAGTGGACAATCAAGTGTCTAGGTCTGGAGTTTAGTAAGGGGGTTAAAACTACATGTTTCATTTGGGGTAATATTTCCTAGTGAGCAACCAAAGTGGAAAGAAAAGAGATTGAGGAACTGGTTCTTGGGCCAACCCCCACATTAGAGGCTGAAGAGGAGAAGGACAACTTGAGAAGGAAGATGTATAGCAAACCAGTGTGATAGCAAAAGCTGTTGCCCAAAACTCAAGCAAAGATCTTTTTTTAAAGGACAGAGATAAGATTAACTGCAAGCTAAGAGATATTGACGAATGATGGCTGAAAAATTAACATTGTACTTGAAGATCATTAGAACTTTTTGGTAACTTTGACAAAAGTTGTCTCATTGTAGTTGTGATGACAATTGTACTTGAAGTGCATTTGATTAGTAGTAAGAAATGAGAAAGTAGGGAAAATTATTCAGATGATTCCATATATGGGAATAGAGAAATAGAGTAGCTCCAAAGATCAAGAGAGTTTTATTTTGGGATGGAAAATATTTGGCACGGTTTGCATGTTTATGTGCTAGTAGAAACATCTTAACTAGCTGTTGACTAATTGGAAGCAACATGTGATATGCTCAGAAATATATCAAAAGGATATCCAGAGACATGAACTTTTAACTTATGGAAGCTTATTAACACTGGAATGCAGCTGGGCTGCAAAAACTTTAGTTTGCCCAATCTCACACATCAGCTGCCATGATAGCCAGAGGGAAAATGGACTCTCCTGTCTACTTTCAGAATCTGGAACAAGGACATCTTTAGTATCTTTTTAGCAGGGGAGGGATTACTGGGGATCGAACCCAGGGCCTTTATACCCAGCCTTTAAAAATTGTTTTAGTTTTAAACTGGGTCTTACTAAGTTGCCCATACTTACTATCCTTCTGCCTCAGCCTCTCAGTGTGCTGGGATTATAGGCATGTATCACCATGCCCAGTTGGAGCAAGCATATCTTATTGGCAGAGCCTAAATTATATCCAAAACCACACCCTGATGTCAGAAGACTTCAGATAGTATAGTTTTCATGCTTCCATCTTTTGCAATATAGGAGAAGACCACAGGAGGCAGGAATAGTTATTGCCAGTAAATAATCCCACAAAGCTGCTGTAATGCTCTTTATGAAAAATTAGATTAAAATTCTTGACTTAAATGAGGATATTTGTGCTTTTCTTGGGATATAATTTGTCATATTATTCTTTCGTGTTCATTGGATGAAAGAATAGATCATTTTCTATGGATCAGGTATTTTTTTAAATCTTGAAGGAATTCTAATGCAAGGAACATAATTTTGTTTTAATTTCATAGTCTCTGTTCATTGAGAAAAGATTTATAGGTCAATCAAAAAAGTCTTATCTCCTTTCTGCTCTTCTGGGAGCTTGGATACTGGTCAGAAACGAGAGAATCTCAGATTTCTGTAGGGAGCTTGGGTAATGATCAGAAATGTAAGAGTCTTAGCTTTTACCAAAAAAGGAATGACAGGATGCATCTATATTTGTCCAAGTAAAAAAGCTCTTGGTTAGTTAGAAGAAAGACAGCGATTGTTGCCAGAGTTTTGGACCACCAGTCCCAGCCTAAAGGACCCTAACAGACTAGGTTTTGCCATGTGTTTCAAGGTGCCAGTCCAAAGATGAACAGTAGTGAGGCTAGGGAAGAACTTGATTCGTTATAGCTATACTGGGAAGACAAGGGACTTGCTTCTTCTGCCCTGTCTTCGGCGGTACTGGCATAAGCTCCCAGATTACATAGACAAAGGGACCAGAAGTATGTGTAGTTAAGCAGTCTTTGTCAAAAGGTGATCTGGCTGATTATTATCTCAGGTTTGGTCAGCCAGGGCCATGTTGGCTGTTACAAGACAGTTGCTATTGCCTCAGAGGTAGTTTTGTCACTGTATGATGTTTGTAAATCAGAACTGATGTTCCTGGAATCCAAAGTGACGGCCAGATAGAGTGACTCAGAGCAAAGGCGACTGATACAAATGGAGGCAGAGATGCTAAGTTTTATCCTGCTCTAAATTACCTGTTGGACGTTTGCAGGCCAAAGTGAAGAGTTTGTAGCAGAACCATTCTGCTTATGCTGTTGGCAGTTCTAAAGCATGTAAGAATGCCTTTGATTCTCTCATTGTAGAAAGCCTATCAATCCTCCATCTTCTCTTTTCTTTTTAACCTTCTTTTCTCCAAGGTTACTTCTTTAAGATGCTAAAAGAATATAAAAGTCTCATAAGGTATTCTACAAAATCGGTGATTTGACATTTCTTTGTAATTTCTATTGTTTCTAAATTAAAGATATTTTCAGAGGGTCAAAAGCTAAGAGAATTTTTTTCCAGAAGACCTGAACTATAAGAAATTTCAAAAATGTTTAGACTAAGAAAAGTGATACCAGCTGGCACCCCATACTAGCAGAGGAAGATTAGCAGACTAGCGAGGAAGGGCATTAGAATAGGTGTCTCAGTAAAGATGGTGCTTTAAGAAAGTCTGTACTTTATGGTTGTATGTATTCCTTTCAAAGACTGTTATATTTTTAAAGCAGTTTGTTATTGGAGTTTATAGATTAAATAGAAGGACACAAAGGGTGGGAGAGAAGTGGAAATATACTACTAAGTTCTTATATTGCTCAAATAATATTTCAGGGTACACTGTGATTATCAAAGTGGATAGTACCAAACCTCATGTATATTAGGTTTTCCCTATACATAGGTATGTTCTACAAACCTTTGATAAAGGTTAATGAAGCACAATAAGAGATTAACAACAGTAATAACGTAGAACAGTTATAACCATATACTGTAATAAAACTGCTAGCTAGCATTACTGCTCTTGTGCTTGGGGCCCTTATTAAGTAAAGTGAGGGCTACCTCATGATACTGTAACAGCTGATGTGACTAAGTGGCAACAAGTGAGCAGTGTTCATAGTGTGGAGATGCTAGACAAGGGGATGATTCATGTTCTAGGCAGGATGGAACAGGATGGTTGAAATTTCATTGGACTGCTCAGGACAGCACACAATTTAAACCTTATGAATTATGTATTTCTGGAATTTTCCATTTGATATTTTTGGGCCACAGCTGACTATGAGTAACTGAAACCATGGTCAGCAAAACCGTGGGGGGAGCACTGTAAAAATCAAAACTAAAAATGCCGATAGAAGTAAAATAGAACACAAAAACAGCAGTTCAGAAAAAAAAGGCAGGAAAAGAGAAACAAAAACCAAATAGAATACATAGAAAAATATATGCCAAGATAGTAGATTTAGATCTCACTACATCAGTAATGAAATCCAGTGGGCTAAAACATCAATTAAAACACAGAGGTTGTCAAAGTAGATTTTTAAAAAGGGAAGATCCACCTATCTGCAGTCCATAAGAAATTACATTTTAAATGTAAAGATATAGACAGAAAATAAAACAATAAGAATGTATATATTTTGTAAGTATAAGCATTAGAAAACTGGTTATATTAATCCCATAAAGTTGACTTCTAAATAAAGGTTACTATAACACACAAGAAATTTCATAATGATAAAAGGAACATCAATCAAAAATCAGTAACTCCTAATAACAAAGTTTTGAAATGCACAAAATGAAAAATAACAGAACCAAAGGGAAAAGTAGACAAATGTACAACATAACCAGAAATTTCTAACATCCTTCTTTTTGTGTTAATGTGTACCTCATACTGCACTAATTTCCTATGTGCCAAAGCAGCAGAAATCATTTAAAATTCACCAGTGATTTTAGCTGTTCATTTTAAGCCTTATATTTATCAATGAGGTATAATTCAATTTTGGTCTTATTTACTGTTTACTTGATAACCATGTCAATTAGTACAGTATTTTGTTTCTATTTTTATTTTCACTTTATTGGTATGTCTTTCATTTTTTGTTTAATAAGCATTTATTAAACATTTACTATGTGTAAGACCAACATTTGATTTTCATAAAACAAGGCCCTTGACTTATTACAGAGGTAAAAGTTGGAAGCCTTATAGTGAATCCTTTCATGTTGTTCCATCCACAAAATAAAATTTTTCTTTCTTTTCCCTTAAACGTTTTTCATATATGCTTCTGTTTTAGCATTTATAATGTTGTGTTGTTTTTATATATCAGTTTTCCCATTTAAATACTGAGCTGCTTGAAGGTAATCAGTTATGCACTTTTGCAGTCCCTCTGCATGTAATGTACAGAGGTACTCTGAGTGCTAGAAGATGGAGACATGGACACAATATTGAACAAACGCCAGATGTCTTGCGACTAAACAATTACATAAGGCACTGTTTGACTGGATAATAATCCGGTCACTTTGCAATGAAATAATAGTAATATGCCCTTGAATTCTGATGCCCTTACAAAATTCTTCTTACATGGAATATAAAATGTCATAGTCCAGAGCACATGCTATATAAAAGAGAAGCAGTATAGTGTATCTGAACCAGTATTGGTTTCAAATTAAACTGTTTTCTTGCCAAAAGAGTCATTGGTGAGCTCTCTTTAATGAGATTTAGTTTGTAGGTGTATTTAGGTATGAAGATACTTATATATAACTCAATAAACAATGGGGATCTAGCTTTCATTTTAGATCTGTCATACTTCTTAGGAACTTGTCACTGATAACAATTATTTTAGACAAACTGAAATTGTTATATGTCCAGTAATTCTTATATAGCTTGGTCATAAAGCTTGTAGTTCTTGGACTAAACTTTTGTTCTTTCTTTAGACTTTATAGAAAGTGTTTGAAATGTCTTAATCTCCATAAGACTCCATAAGAATCTCCAATCCAGCATTTTACTTAGAAATTAGAGTCCTAATTTCTTTCTTTCTTGGTGTTTAATTACATAAACTTAATGTGTCACAATATCCATGAAAAACAATATGAATACTTTAATAAATGTTTAATAAATGAAAATATAGGATGAATTAGTATAGGAAGATCTCCATATGCTTTTACTATTTGGCATTAAGCTTTTTCTTTTCCCTTCCAGGGTACTCTGGAACAGAGCTCAAATTCACAGCTGATGGCTGTTCAGTACACAGAAACCAGTAGTATCAGGTAAGAAGGTATAGAAGGTCTTGGCCACAGAATTTAAAGTGGCATATATTTTATTTTATTTTTTAATTTTTATTTCTTTTGTGGTACCGGGGATCAAACTCAGGACCTTGCGCTTGCCAGGCAGGCGCTTGTGCCACTGAGCTATATCCCCAGTGCAAAAAGTGGCATATATTTTAGTAAAGTTGAAATTTACACTTCCCTTTTCCCTTATCTATGATTTTTCTGTTATATACTTCATATAGTATATGCTAATTTTGAATATGTACTTGGAGTAAAGCTAAATTATTTCAAAAATCAGCTGTCCAAAATTCTTTAAGTACACAGAGTGCTGTTCAGTCATAATTTTGTTGGAAATCTTAATAAGTGTAGCTCTCTTTTCCTTGATTTGCATCTGTTTCCTAAGGCTAGGAGAGGGGGATGCTGTTTTTTGACAGTTATCTACCAGGTGTTTTGCTGATCTAGTTTATCCTTAAATCCATATAATAATTTGAAGTGTATTTTGTATATGAAAAAGCTGGGCAAATCATTCATCTGATGTAATTTTCAGTCATAGAACCAAGCAGCAGAACCAGAATTCAGACCCTAGCTAGTTGACTTAAAATTTATTTTTTTACTACAAAACACTACTTAAGATATGGAAAGATTCCAGAATACTTAGAAGTTTAAATGTCTTCACTAAGGTGTATCCAAGTAAAAGGAAGATAATGTGGGAGTAATAATAGTGTCCTGATTAAGAGTCTAGTTCTAAAATTGATCAGAATTCAAATCATTACTCTGATTACAATCATTACGTATAACTTGCTCTGTGATTCAAACAGGGCATTGTAATTGAAATTTAGTTATAGACACAATTCTAGCAGCATAGACTTACTATAATGGCTAAATTAGATAATATATTTCAAGCACTTAAAATGGCTCTTGGCACATATTAAGTGCTCTCTCAAATGGTAAATGATGATGTGGCAGTATTGACAACAGTATCTTGGAAGTGCAAGTGGAAAGGCTCAGGTTCTGTCTTATAGCTCTACCACAGACTTACAGTCCACTGTTATTACTGAGGGCCTACTGTGTGCCAGATAGTGTTTTAGGCACTGAGAAAAATGTATGTGTGTGTAAAGCTGTAAGTTTAAAGCTGTTTTATTCATTATCTTATTAATTGAGAGTTCATTGGCAATGAGCAACATATTGGTAATCATGAAAGTTTAAAGTCCTGAGATTTAATATCTTGTTGAAATAGGCAATTTAAATATATTTATGTCATAACTAACAACTCTCTACTATCCAGAATTCACTTGCTATATATTTATTTTTTAAAATATATATCAATTTTTGATGCATGATTATGGTGGAGTAGTGTTTCTTCGTTAGTCAAAAATATTTTTAGTGGTTTATAGTTAGTCCTCATTTATGGATCCAAATCTTATTCATGGATTCTGTATCTGCTAGTCTGCCTGCTTGCCGAAATGTATTTGTAACCCTAAAATCAATGCTTTCCATTGTTGTGGTAATTTGCAAGCCTGCATAAATGTGTGTGCAACACAACTACCACGAATAATAAGAACTAACTATATATCCAAAATATTAGAGTGAGAAATGGTCTAGTGAGGAAATGGGATTATGTCAAAGGAAGGTTTTGTGACTCATTTATCATTTCCTTTTAAGCTGATCCTGTTCATCTTTTTAAGTTAATAATGTTTTAGTAATACATAAACATTTTCTCTTTGGAGAGAAGTGAAATTTGATCTTTTTAATTCTTCTGGATGTTTGTTTATTGTGCTCAAGACTAACAGATGAGGGCTGGAGGTACAGCTCAGTGGGCTAAGTGCTTGCCGCCGAGCACTAGGGCCCTGAGTTCGATCCCCGGTCACGGAAAAAAAAAAAAAAAAAAAAGACTAACAGATGAAATTTTAAGGAATATATTTGTATCACTTTAGTTTATCTTAATTTTAGCTTAGTTAGTATTTATCAAGGCACCTACATGGCTTTTTTCTTATCAGTTGCTAACAGTTGTGGAGTAATACTTTTCCATGTAACATCTCTGACCCCAGTAACAGTTCTGCAAGGCTTACATGGTTATACTTATTTTGTTGAGGAGGAAACTGAGTTTCCATAGAAAGGTTGCTGTTCCCTGGAGTACCTTCTTGAAGAGTGGAGTGGGACAGGAGTTCAAAGCCAGCTTTCAACCTCTTAGCTTTTCTCCACCATCCACACATCCTCAGAGGCAACTTTGCCTTCACATATTTGACAGAGTGATGAAAAATAAGTTTTCCACAGAATTATTTTTATTATGAATATTTAAAAATCATATAAATGTATGCAGAAATTTTTATTTCTAAATATTTTATAACTTTTGCATATTTTGCAGTATACTTGACCATCTATTACATTTTAGTACCTTGATTCAGAAATGAGAATTTTGGTTTTAGCAAATTAGATCCTATAAATGTCCTTGATCTTGGGCTAAAATGTTGTTTGAAAACTTACTGCCAGACATGTGCACGTGCATATTTATCGAATCCCTATTTACAATAACCAAGAAATGGAAACAATCTAAGTGTCCATCAACCTGGTGAATAGATAAAGTTGTGTGTGTGTGTGTGTGTGTGTGTGTATGTATTGCACACTGGACTATTACTCATCCATAAGAAGGATGAAAACCTGTCATTTGTGTCAGGACTGGAACTGGAGAATGTATATCAGGCACAGAGGGACAGATAGCACATGTGCTCCTTCATGCATGGGGTCTAAAAGAGTTGATCCCATAGAGAGTAGAACAGTGGCTGCTGGGGCTGGGAGTGTGGGCAGGGGTTGGCGGGGAGAGGGTGATCGGTGAGCTCTTGGTTACAGTTGGATAGAAGTCAGTTCCAGTTTTTCCTTGCACAGTTGGGTCTCTGCACGTAGTGATGATATACTGCATATTTTGAATGTTTTTGATCTTAATAAATGGCAAATGTCTGAGTAGATAAGGGTGCTTACTCTGAGTTAAATACTGCACAACATATACATGTATTAAAACATCACATGGTGCCCATAAATATATATAACTTTTTATGTGTCAGTGAAAGAAATAATTAAATGATTTAAAAAATAAAAATAGTTACCAAATTTCTGGTTGAAAGAGATTTTTATAATTCAGACATAACCTTAGAATGGAAGAATTTGGGGAGAGCTGGAACTTCTTTACTTAGTAATGACACTTTACCTTTTTCTTACTTTAGTAGGAACTCGGGGAACGAGTTACAAGTATATTATGCTCCACCCGGAAGTTATCAAGACTTCTTTGAAGCTATTCGCAGAAGGGGGGACACATTTTATGTTGTGTCATTTCGAAGGGTAAGACTATTTTGAAAGAGTAACGTAAATATTTCTGAGTGCCTGATGTGTGTAAGGCATTGGGCTGCCTTCTGTAGAAGATACAAAGGTGTGAGAGACAGGGAGCAGTGTGAAATACACTTAGTGACTGGAAGTTTAAGTGCTCTAATAGGTGCTTGACTTTGAGCCACTCAGCATTATGACTGTGAACATGGAATTGATGTCAGGCTATGACTTTATATTTAGAAAATACAAATTATGTCTTGATGTTTATTCTGTCATTTCTGTAGTCATATACTTTATAGCTAAACAAAATGTAAAAACATCAAAATGTCCGGTTGAGGCTTTTAAAAACAACCAATTTCCACTTTGTTGTTGAGAAAGAAACTTCTGAAATATAAATTTAAGATGAATCATGGGCTGGTTAATAATATAGAATGTTGAGCTAGCTTGCTAAGATTCTTTATTCTTGTTTCCTGTCTTCATCAAACATTTACCTTTGTTGGCGAAGAATGTCAGGTCATGCAGACATAAATGTTTATACTAGCACTTTTGATTGCTACAGTGTTAGACTAAGTGGAAAAATACATAGCTATTTATATTCCATCTTCTTTTTCTATAAAATGACAGTGTATTCTTCATAGAATTGCCATGTGAATATCTTTGTTTCAGTACTGCATGTTAAACCAGGAACACATAAATGAGTTAAAATTCCTCAGGGGCTTGTGTCCTAAGCCTTTTCTTTAAAAAAAAAAAAGAACATAAGGAATATGTGACTAGGTTTAAAAAAGAGAGAAAGAAAAGCAATATGTGATTAGAAAGAAATATACACTGACAACAGAGAAAGTAACTCATTGTCTGATTACCGTTACCACTCATTAACACTAAAATTCTCAGTTAACGAGTTAATTTCTTTCCTAAACTACAAATATGTAGCAGCTCGGGATTTGACTGCTGGAGAATTTTGGCACTTGACTGTTTCTATATGTTCAGTTACTAATCAAGTATAGTAGGGGATTTGAAATACTGTAGTGATGGCATCTCATGATCTCTGCATTTTCAGAGTTTTTGTGCTCACCTTTTTTTCTGAGACAAGTGGTATATTTCTATACAACACCAACCTCAAAATTCCTTTCTAGCAGCAAAGGGGCAGCTGAGAATAGGGTTGCAGCAAGTACCAACTGTATTGTCCAATGACAGCTAAGTATTTGCTTTACTTTTGACATAATTGTGTTTAGGGGTAGAGTAAACTTTTAAAAATGAGATCCTAGCCAGGTGTGGTGGTACTTGTAATCCCAGCACTCATGAGGCTGAGATAGGAGAATCACCACAAGTTTGAGGCAAGCTGGGGCTATGTAACGAGTTCAAGGCCAGCCTGAACTACTTAGTGAGAACCTGTCTAAAACCAAACATGAAAATAGGGCTCAGTACTATATAAATACCTGTTGCCTATTAAAACAAATGCGTTGAAATGTGTGTTATGGAAGGTATTGCAGAACAATATTTTTTAACACTGAAATAACCAAATAGTTTTTCCTACTTTTTTTTTTAATGGTTCAGGATATTTTATTATTTGATCAAAACAGTATAATGTATAGGATAAATAGCAGTTGTCAAGCTATGGATTGAAGTCATGGTTAGTACTGTTTTTCTGGAAAGAGAATAAGTATTTTTTTATAGAGACAATAGTCTTACCTTTAAAGAGACTGCATTTTTATAAAAAGGATGAAAGATATTCTTTAACAAAACTATATGAATTGCATTTCTAAAAAGCTATTTCTACTCAGCTCACCATTTAAAATGCTGCTGGAAAAGTACTGATTCCTCTTCCTACCCTTTGATGTTCAGGCAGATTCTCTCTGTCTCTGTTTCTGTCTCTGTCTCTCTCTCTCTCTCACACACACACACACACACACACACACATACACACACAAGTGCACTTTTTGGCATTTTATATCAAGGAAGAGTAAGGAAAAACCTGAACTTAATTAGATGATAGTCGCTACTAGGCAACAACATCCTTTTTCATGTTTTAACAGTAGGGAAAAGGAAGCTAATTTTACTGCAGTGACTATAAACTATGTCATGAGACAGGAATTTGGTTCTTAAATACCTGAATTGTTCTTTCTGCTTTCACTAAAATGAAAATGAATTACCTCATGCTCAGTCTCATGCTTGGTCTTTTCTTCTACCTTCCAATGTGAAATACTCTCCTAACAGTTTCATCAAAAAGCAAGTGGTATCATTTCTTGTGCCAGAGAATATAGAATTTTTCTCTCAATTAGTTTCTTAATTTCATTGACAGAAGTTATTGCATTGGAAATTCAGAGCTTTTGAAACCCCAAGTTTCAGCTTAGCATGAAACAGATATGTATAATGGAAGCTCTCAATAAGCAGATCACACCGTTTTCTTTTATAATTGAACATACTTTTTTTTTTTTTTTTTGCGGTACTGGGGATTGAACTCAGGACCCTGCGCTTGCTAGGCAAGCGCTTATTCCACTGAGCTATATCCCCAGCCCTAATTGAACATACTTTAATAAAATTTTTTATTTTAATATCTGAAAATTGGAAGTAGCTACTGACATCCAGTGTACCATAGTTTAATAAACCAACTATGTTCTAAACTTACTGTCTTTCATACCATGCATTCCTGTACCCTTTAAAACTCATTACATTTGAGCTGCTGACATTATTTTCTCTAAAGCAGACATACTGTTGGATGACTACTAAGTTCCTGTTATAGGTCAGCAAGGAAGAATGCTTGTGATTCCAGAAGCCCTGTCAAAAGCTCAAAAGGTTTTCTATTCATTTGACTTTGCATTAAGCAGAGTTTTTAACTCCAGCACAGTAACCTATTATCTCTCAATTGAATTCCAGGTGTTCACTTTACTATAATTTGGATGGTGTAGAAATGGAGAATAACTTTTTTAAAACTTCCAAGTCATTTTGAATGTGTTATAATTGATATATGGGTAAGAAGTAATCTAAATAGGTTTTGGTTTTGGTTTTTCTTCATGAGTTTGTATGATAGCCTGTTTAGGGAGGGAGAAGTTAAAGAACCTAACAAAATGAATTCGAGAGCACAGGACAGAAGCAAATACCCAGGAAAGCTCAAGTAAAATTAGGGAAGAAACTGATTCCAAAGAGAGAGAAAAGAAAACACTGTCTCTAAATCTAAGCTTTAGAACTGAAGAAATCACTTGGGTGGAAATATTTAACAACTTTTCTATGTCAATAGGTAGAACTTTGAGGTACTTCTTCCAATTCTCATTCTTTTAACTTGGGTGAAGTATTTTTGAATAGGTTATTGTTATAGCTATCTGCCTTTTCCCCTTGGAGAAGGGTAATGTCTAGTGCCTATACATATCTAACCAACATGAGTCAGAATCTTGACACTTTGGACAAACTATGGGAAATGCTCTGATTATTGCAAAAAGGTTGACTGGTGATGTTTTTTCCAGATGTTTATAAAAGGTCAATTCTCATCACTGCTCATGTCCGTGCTTTTGACAGAATTTTTAATCTCCTGCAGTTCTATGAGAGGGTTT
The DNA here is from genome assembly GCA_004027595.1 of Dinomys branickii. Lineage (NCBI taxonomy): Eukaryota > Metazoa > Chordata > Mammalia > Rodentia > Dinomyidae > Dinomys > Dinomys branickii. Next base: position 25,311 of record PVLD010019605.1, read on the forward strand.
TTATGGACTCTCAATTCTTTACTGTGCTGCTCATTCCTGTTTCACATCATTTTGTTTAGCTCTTCTAGCTTTTTATTGGCGTCTTCTGTAGACTTGTTCATTTTTTCCATTGGGTCCAGTATCTATTTATTTATATCTTTGTGAGCTTGCCAAATATCTTTTTGATCTGTTTTATTGTCTCCACTGATACAATTATGAATAATTTGAGTATGCGGCTTTTGCTTCCCTCCTCTTGAATGCCTCAGGGATGAGCTTTGGGAGAGTTGGGAGTTTTGGGAGGCATTTTGTTGACTTCTTTCATGTTTCTGTTGTTTTTGTGTTGAGTATTGTTGGTTGACTATACTGGAGAGCTTTTTCTTCTAGTATGAGGAAATGTCTGCTTTTAGAACACTTGGGGAACTATGAGGCAAGCCAGGGCTACCTAATGAGTTCAAGGTCAGCCTGAACTACATAGCGAGAACCTGTCTAAAAACAAACAGATGAAAATAGGGCTCGGTCCTATGTAAATACCTGTTGCCCATTAAAACAAATGTGTTGAAATGTACGTTATGGAAGGTCTTGCAGAATAATATCTTTCAACACTGAAATAACCAAATAGTTTTTTCTACTTTTGTTTTAATAGTTCAGGATACTTTATTATTTGATCAAAACAATATAATGTGTAGAAGTAGCAGAAGTAGTAGTTAACATCTACTTTTCATTGTCTCCTATAAGCATGGCTAACACTGGCCTTTGCTTCTGTCCCAGGATACAACCACGTCCCTTTACTTGAGATGGAGGTTGCAGTATATTTGGCCCAGTACACAGTTACACAGGAATAGGCCACAGTGTTTTTAATGACTCCAAGGCAATCCAAATATTGGAATCCCAAAAAAAAATTTAATAGTAACACCTGTGTTACTTTGGTTACAGTAATAAAATCAGCATCAATTATAACATCAAATGCAAACTGAATATTGACATATTCTAACAACCAACAATGTATCACCCTTGCCCATAGAAGAGAGATCCATAATTATAGTATGAACATTAAGAGAAAAGAAATATTGACCTACTATTAACGTTGACTAAATATCCACTAAATGGGACAGCTTTACCTCTACTAGCAATAGAACAGTACACAACAGCAATAGCATAAAGTTAACTAGCTATCTAGATATTAAGAAACTTAGTAGTTATACTAGTAAAGGTAGAGGGACTAGGGAACTGGAGAATAAAAAAAGCAAAATTTGAAAAATTAATGAGTTGTGAGAAGGGGAAGGTAAAAGTAAGATAAGGTTGGAGTGAAAGGAAATTGTTAGTGTTAGAGAATAGTCACAGAGAAGAATGAATAAGAAAAAGAAAAAAGATAAACAGATCAAAGTACAATAAATAAAAGATAAGAAAGAAAAAAGTTGGAAGGGGAAAAGAGCAAAAAGTAAAGGAGGGGGAAAAGAGAAAAAACCCTGACCCCCCCCCAAAAAAAGCCAATGAAAGAGAGAGAAAAATCATAAAAAATTGAAAAATCAGAAAAGATTGAGTCAAACAAAAGTTCCTGTTTTTGAATGAATGGTTTCTTTCCAAGATGTGCAATGTAGGGATACAGGCAGTCATGATATTATCTACCTAGCTTTAGGGCCAGTAGATTTTGGAGGTGCTTTCCCTGGTACAGCTGGCTCTGTGGTTTGCTTTCCCCTGGATTCGGGGCAGCTGTGCCAGAGGCCCTTCTGTTCTTTTACCCCAGACTGTGGTTACCAAACCAGTATATATTCTTGCTCCTTTTGGTAGATTATTTTCAATGAGGGTGAAGGCTGCAGGGTGGGGACTATTGGACTTAATTTTGAGAGTCGCAGGATCTGTTTGCTCCCTTCTGTCTCCAGGTATGGTGCTTGTCCAGGATCAGGTTATCAGTTAGTCTGTCTATGCTGCCCCAAATCCAGGGGAAAGCAAACCATACAGCCAGCTGGGAGTTGGCCATTCAGGTGTGTGTGTGTGTGTGTGTGTGTTGGGCAGTGCCGTTGGTCTGGTGAACACCTGCTTGTTTATATTGGTAGATATCCAGCTCTGGGCATGGACCTGCTGGGGGTGCCATACATCCAGTCTGGCATGTGCCAGGGATGCTGTGCACCTGGAGCGGGTCTGCATGCCTACATCTATAAGTAGTAAATTCTGTAGCTCCAACCAAAACTTTCATGACTTCGAAAGTAATAGTTTCAGTCCATGGTTGGATGGCTGCAAGGCAGAAACAGCATTGTGAAGGCATGATGGAGAAAAAGATCTGTGATGATATAATTTGAAAGTGACAGCCAGAATTTAACCTCAAAAGTCTGTCTCCAGAACTTGTGTTCCTATTAATTTACTTATATTGCTTTGCTAAAACTTTTATATCTAAATTTCTTAAAAGCATCACCTTAGAATTTAATTCCATTGATCTCTCTGTTCAAAATATGTTTTGAGTTTCTTTGAATTTATTTTCCAAAGAGAACAAGACCAAGACCAAACCCTATGAAAAACCAAGCCACCTGCTACCTAAGGTACTGTGGGAGGAATGACAATCAACAGGGAAGCACAGGAAATTACTAGAAATATTGAAGGAGAACTGGAAGAATATAGTAGAGGTGAAGAAAAAAATCAACTTGTTTTATGGTAAAACACAGGGACAAGTGTTCAAAAAGGTGGTCAGCAGTATGAACTATGGCAGAGCTCCTTGAGAATGAGAAATGACAAAGCGCATGTGGTTGTTTAAGCACAGGAATCAGTGGGAACTTAAGATTACATTTATGGTAGAATAATCAGAACAGAATCCAGACTAGAAACAGAAGAGAATGTGAAAGAAATCAAATGAAGAATTTGGTAAATTTGACACTGAATGGGACAAGCAATAGCCTGGATATAGTTAGAGGGAAGAGAATTAAAAGGGAGAGAGGGACAGAGGGAGGGAGGGAGGAAGAGGAGTGAGAGAGACAGGAGGCGGAGCGTGTGTTTCAAGCATAGAAGAGATAAGAAGGTAAGGTGTAAGATAAGTAGAGACTATTATGGTGGGTTTATGTGCACATAAATGTAAGACTAGAGCCATGTTTTATGCTTGACAGATGTTCTGAAGGAAAATAAACAAGTCAGTGTTACTCATTTGCGTTAATGTTTTTTTCATTTAAAGCAAAGCACAGAGAATGTTGAACAATTCTGGTTTATTTGCAGTAGGACTACAAAGAAAACTAAACAAGCATATGGAATTAAAACCAGATCTTTAAAAAATAAAATAATATTTAAAGTATTCCTTGAGACACTAAAAGTCTTCCAAATCTTCATTAAGGAGATGGTTTTTAATAATGGTAAAGAATTTTAAAAATATAAAAGTTGATATAACTGTTTCTTTTATGTGTAGTCTTAAAGTTTTTCCTATATAAAATATTAGAAAACTAATAAAGTAGCCTGTTAAGTCATTTTATATCTAAACAGAATTTGGTACAAGCTTTTTGATGATGTCATAAAACTTAATTATGGAGGAAGCAATTATTATAGTTAGGAAAAGTTGATGATTTATGGTCTGACTCAGGATTAAGGTCCGAAACACTCATGTCATTTCCTCTCCTCCCCCCATGTACAGTAATTTGTTCATGTTAGACTCTGAGTTGTTTAACTTTTGACAGCATCAGCAAATTTGAGCATTAACACTTAGTTGGTTTTCCTGAAAAATCCTAAGGCTAATAATTGTGTGATACTTCTTTCTATACATTGCTGCTAATCTACGCATTGCTGAGGATCCTGTTATGGGTAAGCTTTGAGGAGTTGTTCAGTCCATGGTTTTAGACATTACACTGGAAGCCAGCAGAATGGATAATTAGTTGAGAGTGGGCACATAGTATCTTAATTGAGTAATTACTTGATTGTTGCTTAAAGCCCCTGCCAGGCTTAAGTACCTTGCATTTGAAAACCCTCTTTGTCTTAATCATTACTGTGTTTCTAGTGCACAGCATAGTGCCAGGTATGTGACAGGTATACAATAAATGAATGAACAAATGAACTGAAGGCCATATTAATCAATTTGATACTCTAATTTAGTTTATGCCTATCATCACAATGTGATACTGAATTTGTGATATATAGCTTTGAGGGTATTTTTGTCAGGACCATCTGTGTCTTATAATCCATCTAGAAATTATTCTTCAAAGTGAATGAATTCTATTGTATTTTAAAAGCCTAAGTACTACTTTATGTAAGGGCAATAATTCACCCAGTAAGATCTCTGTGTTTCGGAATTGAAACACTGATCTTGGTAATACATGGACAGACAGACTGTTTTTCATTTAGGGAGGGTGCTAAACAGACTGTGGTATCATCTTAAACTCCAGAATGACTAAGCCTCAGAGTGAATAAGGTCCATATCTGTAGAAACGTATCTATAGTATGTCTATGATGTCCTAAAAGGATAGGCCATTTTAGCATTTTATCCCCCATACTATATTTTGTATGTAGAAGGTATTCCAGAAAAGCTTGTCAACTTAAATTATTAAATTTTTTATAGACTGTCATATGAATGACAATTTACTGTCATCTATGTCTGATTATAATATCCCTTGAAATACATTTTGAAAAATTAAGCTAAAAATCACACAGAATAAATAGACCTCTGTTAACTTAAATTTTATAGATATTTCTTTTTTTTTAATTGAATACAAATTCAGTAACTTTTATTCTGTTAAGAATGAACTGGTCTTAGAGGGGACACCATGTTTATTTTGAAGTTTGTTAAAGAAACTGATTGAACTGTCCTGAAATGTGCTTTGAATTAGCAGTTTTTAAATATCTATTCTGATAGAGGTACAAGAGGTATGAACAGAAGGGAATGATACACAGTAAAAAATCATTTTTTTTTTGGTACCTAGGTCAAACTCAGTACCTTGAGCTTGCCAGGCAGGCACTCTGCTGCTGAGCTGTATCCCTGACCCAATAATTTGACTTTGGAATTAAGAAAATACATCTTAGCTATGCAGGCCAATATGTATTTCATATATATATATATATACACACACACACACACACACACACATACATACATACATATATATATACACACACACACACATATATATATGCACATATACATATATGCATATAATTTAGCACCTATAAAGCAAGAGAAATAGCATTTTATCCCCCATACTGGTCAACATATGGTCATTTCTCAAAAACTTAGGTCGGTTTTGCTGGTGGATCCCACCTGTGTTAGCTTTCTATCACTGGGAAACATCTGAGGTCATAACTAATCAGAAGGAAAGATTTATTTTGCCTCAGAGTTTCAGAGATTTCCATCTGTTTGCCAGGCTCTGTTGTCTTTGAACCTATGGTGGCTTAGTATATCATGGCAGGTATATGTGGTGGTGGAGGCTGCTTACACTGTGGCAGTAGGAAGTGGAAGAGACAGGAGGGCGCAGGGTCCCGGGATCTCCCAGCAGGGCACAGCTGCAGTGACCCAAGCTTCCTCCACTAGACACCCTCCTCCAGAGGTTCTCCCGCCTCACCGTAGCACCAGACACTTGCAGCCAAGCCTTCACTACATAGGCCATTAGGGGACAGTCTACATCCACACTGTAGCACCACTTTTCCATAAGCCACAGAGTTGTCTAATGTATAGATTTTATCGTTTTCATTATCTTAAATGTAGATTATATAGTTGTGGGCTAAGGAAGCAAAGTTTCTAATACCTTTAAGCCAGTAATTCATCCTTAAATATAAAACTATGTAACTGGATTTTTAATAAAATATTAAGTTAGAACAACAGTTTTAGATAAAATAAAAGCTCTGAAAACTTCCGGAAAGATTTAAAAGATTTAAAATGTAATTGTATAATAAAATAACAAAATACACATTTTTTCTTTAGTGTATTTAGGTAGAAAATTTCAGTATAGCATACATAAAGCTAACCTATGTAGTTTCCTTATTATGGAATAATGTGTTTTCACAACTTTTTCTGTTAGTCTGCTACTACATTGGGAAGGCCTGTACATCTTATGATTTAGTTTTGTGTGTGCCTCAGCACATTTTTTTTTCAGGAACAGTGTAATAAATATTGTGAGGATTTGCAAGAAGCCAGGGTTTTAATGATAAATAAGGCAGACTGAGCACCTGTGTTCATGTAACTTACATTGTAGTTGATGGTGCTGATCAGAAGAAAACAAACATATAAATTAATAAAGTATTTGACAGATATAATAAGCATTATGATAAAAGCAAACAATAAGCTGAGCGAGAATAATAGAGTCCTACTTAACATAGTATCACCAAGGATGTTCTTGGAGAGATGACTTTTGACTAGAATTTCAAATGTGAGAGCACAGGAATCCCAGGCAGAGAAAAGAACCTGTACAAGGGCCGTAAGGTAGGAGAGAGGAACAGAGCTTTTGCCATACTGAAAGAAAGCCAGTGTGACAGGTGGCTAGTGAGTGGGATGGGGGTAAGTAATGAAAAGTGAGCTTTGGGAGACTGGAGGGGGTCAGATCATATAAAGCCCGGTGAGTTATGGTAAGAAGTTTGGATTTTATTCTAAGGGCCAATGGAATGATTTAAACAGCAGAAATATATGAATAATTTAGTTTGCAGGATGAGAGGAGTGTGTGTGTGTGTGAGAGAGAACACACTAGGACAAGCAAAGAGATCATTTAGAAGACCTTTTCAGAAATTCAGGCAGTTTAATGATAGCAGTAGAGTGATATCTAGTTCTAAATATATTTTCCAGGTAGATTCAGTGGAAATTGGAGTTATAATTTCAGTCTTGAGTTTACTTGGTGGATAGCACTACCACTTACTGAGATGAAAAGATCTGGAGTAGGGGTTAGTAATGTGCTTGCTATAAATATGTAGAGTTATTGGGACACATTCAAATTTTATGTGAAGTAAGGATTTATTATTTAATATAGTTTGTAATTAAAATAGATGGTAAAATTGCATATGCCATGCAATGCAGTATATTTTTTAAGTTTCTGGTTCTATTTCTTTGTAAAAAACAGCTTTATTGAGGTACAGTTGACATATATAATGCACTATATTTAACTGTACTTTTTATAGGTTTTTCACACGTATACCTGTGTAAAACGATTACCACAATCAAAAGAATTAGCACATCCATCATTCCAAAAGTTTTGGGTTTCCCATTCTCTTTCTGCCCACTCTGTCCTTTGTCACTAGGCAACCGCTGTTCCTTTTAGTATAAATTGTTTTACATTTTTTAGAATTTTATATAAAATAATTATATATTATATATTTTTAAATTTTAGAATAATTATTTTGAAATTAATTCAAATTGTTGCTCATATCAGTAGTTTATTCCTCTGTTAATGAGTATTCTAGTAGGGGTAAGGGTTAGGTTTAGCCATTCACCTTCCACTATTAACTACTACAAATAAAGCTAATCTGAATATTTATGTATAAGTCTTTATAGGATCATGTACTCTCACTTCTTGTGTAAATATGCAGGACTGAAATGGCTAGGCTATATAGTAGACATATGCTTAAGAAACTGTCAAACTGTTTTCCAAAGTGCTTGTACCATTTTACTTTCCTACTAGCAGTTTACTAGAGTTCCAGGGCCTTCACATCCTTGACAACACTTGACAGCCAGTCTTTTTAGCTTTGGTCATTCTGTTACTGTGTGGTGGTATCTTACTGTGGTTTTAATTTATATTTCCCTAATGACTCTCTTTTTATGTACTTATTTGCCGTCTATAAGTTTTCTTTGGTGAAGTATCTGTCACATCTTTTGTCTGTTTTGTTTTCTTACAATTGACTTGATAGTTATTTTGTTATTGCTTTGTTTGAGCAACTTAAAACAAATTCCATTTATTAGCTCACAGTTTCTGTGAATGAGCGGTCTAACCATAGCTTTGCTGGGTCCTCTACTCCAGGTCTTACTTGAAAGCTACAATCACAATCTTAGCTAGGATTGCAATCTCATCTCAAGGTTTCACTGGGGAAAGGTCCATTTATAAGTTCACATGATTGTTGGCAGAATTCAGCTCCTTGTAAGATGTTGGGCTGAGGGTCACAGTTAATTGGAGAGTACCCTCAGTTCCTGCCACCTGGGTCTCTCCATAGTACAGCTCACAACATGGCAAACCGCTTCATTAACACTAGAAAGGATGAGTCTATATTTACTAAGTTATTATAATTACAAAGGCTATGCAGAATATGTGTGAAGGGCATGCAGCTTCCATATCCTCTCTTGTGTGTATCACCTTGTAGGGACCCCTGTATGTCCAGCAGTCTGGAAGCACTGAAAGTTTTTTATATTCTAGATACAAGTCCTATGATCTGGAAATATTTCCTCCCAGTCTGTTTGTCTTTTAATCTCCTTATCAGTGTTTTTCAAAGAGCAGAAATTCCTTACTTTGGTGAAGTCTAATTTGTTGGCTTTTTCTTTTATGGATTTTGCTTCCATTGTCCTAAGAAATAGTTGCCTAACTCTAGGTCACAAAGATCTTCTCATATACCTTTTCTACTAAAATTTTTATAGTTCTGTATTTTTTGCTTAGGTCTGTTATCCCCTTTCAATTATGTATATGATATATGGTACGGATTAAAGCTCACTTTTTTTCTGTGGGTGTCAGTGCCGTGTTTTTACTCAGTGTCTTTTAATGGAAGAGTTAAAGTCAAACTAAATTTAAAAAGGCTATGCTGGGCTGTCAGGTTTCTTTGTGTTTGTAAGTTTGTAGATTTTGCTAAAACTTTATAAAATGGTATCCTGTCATTGGACTTCAACCTCAAATTCCCAGTCTTTATACTTACCCAATGAAATGTTATTTTTATACTCTGGGAACATAACCTATACTGCCAGTAATTATAGCAATAGTGTAATGGGCAGCCGAAGATATTGCCAAACCAAAATTCTGGAGCCCAGACACATGTGCCCAGATAGATCACAGTGTTTAGAAATACATAGAAAAGTAAGTGAAAGAGGAACTAAAAATAAGGATAACAACCGTTTCCTACTTATTACCTAATCTATTAGTCGTTTGTTTCCTTTAATTTAGTTTTTTTAAAAAAGGCTTCATAATGTGACCCTAGAAAGAATCTTTTAAAAATATATGTATTGCCAAGTGTGATGGCCACACCTCTAATCACAGTACTCTGGAAGGCTGAGGCAGGAGAGTTAGAAGTTTGAACCCAACCTGAGCAACTTGCAGATAAAATGGCCTAGCATGTAGTTCAGTGGAAAGGTCCTGGATTCAGTACTTGGTATTGCAAAAAGAAAAAAAAAGAAAGGAAAAAAACCCACATGAAAATGTGCTATAGTATATGCATACACACACATGTTTTTTCTCTGCATTGGTTTAAAGAGTAAAAAGATAGCGAAGAGTATAGTTTATCCTGCTGTGTAGCTTTACTTGGAAATAAGAAAAAATGGTTTTCCCTTCAGCTGTGAGTCATTACATTTTAGTGTAATAAAAAAAAAAGAACCCTAAGAGGGCCAATGCAACTTTTTTGTAGGCAGTCATGTTGCATAGGCTTTGGAGTCAGGTGAATCTGGGTTTTAACCAGTATCTTTGGGGTGTTTACAAATTTGAAGACTCTAGAGAAATAAAGTTCACAGCCTCAGTGTCCTTATCTCTAATATAGCAATACTAATAGTCACCCTTTCTGGGTGGTTGAGAAGTTTAAGTGAAATAAATCAAATACTAGCACAGTTCTTAACATAGTAAATATTCAGTTCTCAATTCCCAGGGCATTGACCTTCGAAGTATATAGGGCTGCCACTGTATGAAGAACTCATAAATGGCTAGGAAGGAGGAAAGTTTTTCATTAGATTTAGCAGAATCATCCATGATCTTTCCCCATCTCCCCAGAATGATTCATTTTTATGCTATTATTTTCTTATGAATGTAGCATGTTTTACAGGAGTATTAAAACTGCAAGATATTTACAAGAGTGGCCTGCACTACACTATTATCCAGTATCTGACTGGGTTTATGAAGGTTTCATTTGATAATTAATACCTACAGTTCTTTTTTGGCAGGAAAGGAAATCAGAAATTTGTCAGAAATACCTCTTTCCAAGTAGAAAAACAGCCAGACTCTCCCTCAGTTGTCCATAGTCTAGAAGTCTTCAGAAAATGTGATTTTGGGGATTTAAAAAATTATTCCTTACATTGACTTGAAATGTCTATAAAACTAGGGATTTAGATTATAGAAAAAACATACCTATGAGTAATAGGTATGTTTTCAGCTAGTTTTTATGTTTTTTTTTCAAATTGACTACATCATACTTATTTGGAAATATTTGGTGACATTAGCTGATAATTGGAAAGAAACTGTAGTTTTTAATCTGACTTTTTAATATTAACATTAGATAGGAGCTGCATCACTCATACATGATGACTTCACCCAGAAGATGTAATAAACACTTTTTAGTTTTAGCACATCATGAACCTTTGTTGTTTTCTTTGAAGTATTAATAACATGTACATGTAATCATATATAGGTTTTATTTATTTTTTTATTTATTTATTTATTTTTTATTTTAGAAACATAAAAGTACAAAAACATATTGACAAACAGACACCCATTATCATAGAAAATAGTACAATCACAACTAATCTATAGACAAGGTGATATGGTCTCAACAGTAGTTGTTGTTTTATCCATTGATATCTTCGAATTGTAGATGTATGGACCCATATACAG